>WTSP01022375.1:325310-343281 GCA_025331215.1 Actenoides lindsayi | reverse complement strand
AGATCTGAACACGACCCCCCCCCCCCTATCCCCCTCCCCCCCCCCCCCCCCCCCCCCCCCCCCCCCCCCCAAATTAATTGCATTTCTAGCTAACAAGGTTTAGTTACAGAGGCACCTGACTCCTTCAAACCTTTTGGACACAATACAAAAGTCCAGTAGTAGACATTACAGGATTAAATCCATTGTAACATTCTAAAAATCAATTCATCTGTTCCTAATAGTGTTTCAATAGTATCCTAGTAACCTTTTCTGTGAAGCTTCATATGGTCTGTATTTGCAAACACTATTAAAAAAGGCCTTCTTGCATTCAAAAAAAAAAAAAAAAAAAGCTAAATCTCTTCACAGATCTGCTGGAGAGGTGCAGACTCCAATGTGGGCAAGTGTATTTGCCAACATGCCATATGGGAGCCATGGTTGGGACTTTTTTTTTTCTAGAATAATTAAATGTTGATGGCAGAGTTCAAATGGATCATTAAAATTCAAAAGTGTAAGAAACAGATTTTTTCTTATGTTGCTGAACGCTCCAGAGGGCTGAATAGCTAGCAGAAGTGAGGCAGGCTGCAGCAGTGATCAGCGTGTGCTGTGATGGTACTAATTTGATCATAATATAGTCATCTCTGAAGATTACAGCTATTCAATTAAATATTCTAATTAACCTGAAGTATTAGGCAAATGATACTAATTACAAATATTCTCCTGAGATTCACAGCAATGAAAATCCCACTTGCAACTGATACTTCTAGCCAATGTTTCGTAACACAATGTCCTATATCATAGGCTTTCAGAATATTAAAATGCAGTTAATTTGCCTAAACCTCATTTGTTTAATGGCATTAGCATTTTGTTTGAAATTGTAATAAACGTACATCCCGCTTTCAAGTAAAATTTAAAATGAGTGTACTCTTGGGGTAACTTAAGATTCCTGTTTACAGACCTAGCACTTTATTCAGTAAGCGGAACAGTTTGAGCTTAACTTTCAGCCATTAAACATATTGAAATTGTTTAAAAATGCTAATAATTTGTCTTTTCAAATAAGAAAAAAAAAAGGATATTTTGCAGTAAAATTTCATGATGTTACCCATGTGACCAGTTTCCTACTGTGAGGGCCCCAATGCTTGAACTTGCCTTGTAGTATTTTAGTAGAATGTTTTTCTTTTGTAGGTTGTTGGTTTCTGTTTGTTTTCTTTTAACTCCCTCTCCAGACAAAG
Organism: Actenoides lindsayi; assembly: GCA_025331215.1. Taxonomy (NCBI): domain Eukaryota; kingdom Metazoa; phylum Chordata; class Aves; order Coraciiformes; family Alcedinidae; genus Actenoides; species Actenoides lindsayi. The sequence continues at coordinate 342,073 of WTSP01022375.1, read as the reverse complement.
CCACACGGACTTTCTTTTTCGGTTTCCTACCTTCCTTTCTTTGCTGCCTTTCACACTGCACGCGGACTGAGGGCTCCAGGTTGGGGGTGCAGTGGCTTTTGGCAGCTCTGATTCCCGCATGGCACTTCTGCACACCTTGCACACGAGTGCTCTCCTTGTGTCATTTGCAGGGACAGCTCAGCTACTTTTCCTCTTACTGCACTGAGAAAATAACTTGGTTGTCTATATGAATTAGGCTGAATGCTACTTGGAAAATACAGCACAAGGCAGATCACTTGGCTAAAAAAAACCCTACAAAACCCCAGGTAGGGTTTCTGACCACATTTCTTGGTGGGTTCTATTTGTTTGTTTGTTTATTTTGTCATGGTATGAACAAGGAAGGCAGAGATTAGTCACTAACAGAAGTGGCTACTTAAATAATCAGTTGCAAACAGTTATAGAGACAGAACAGGTATCAGGCTTTGAGTGCTCTTTAGGACCCTCTTCTATACTCACTGCCTTGTTAGAAGGATAAAGGGACAGGAATGCTTCTGGCTTTCTATATGTTGCCTGTTGATTCTGTATGCATATGGGCTTTAAAGGAAATAAATCAGAAAAAAACCCTTCCCAGTTTTAGTGCAATTTTATCAATACCGCTGCAAAGCATTTTAAAAGTTTAACTGGTATGACAAATGTCTTCCCATGAATATATTCCTCTTCCTTAGACTCTGTAGTACTTGCCTGAAGAGAATCAAAAGGCTAATCCTGTACCTTCAGCCTGTGAAGGATTGCTAATAAAACACTACAAAAAACCGAACAAATAAGAGGGTAATCAGAATTTCAGGTGTAGAAATATTACATTATCAAACTGGAACAGTGCAAACAAAGCTAAACCAAATACAGTACTAGTGACTGTCATTTTCATGTTTGTAGGATTATTCCTGGAGGAAAACAGGCATGCCTGTTTTCAGCAAGACTGTGTGGGAATAAATTGGGCTGCGGACGGTGACCTTGAGGTATGCTTGAGAATGGCAAAGGAAGGAGCACAAAGCAGTGAAGCAAGAAGATAAGGAAGAAGAAAGTAGAAGATAACCAGGATGGGGGGTGGTGTTGGAGGCAGTGTAGGATAGCCAATGATGTATTAGTTTAGGACGTGTGAACAGTGTGTGTTTAGAGTAGTTAACCTATAGCTGTTAGTGGTAGCATGTGTACAGGAAGAAAAATTGTATATACGTGTATAAAGTGCTCTCAACTTTGCTCATATTGGTCCGTGTTGAGTTCATTCAGTTCCCACATACGTTGTAATTACCAAAAGCATAGTTAGAATTTGTACTGGAAATGCTGGAAGAATTTGCAACAGAACAGACCTTTCCCTGACAGTTTCAAAAATACAAAGAAACACAAATATTACATTTCCTCGGATCTCAAAAAATTTAGAACAAACTGTGTCTGAAACATGCTGAAATCAGTGGACCCAAACTTGGAGAAGAGAGAGACTGAAGAGATGGCATCATGCTGCCATATGACCTTCCGTGGAGCAGGAAGGAGACACGAGGGAGCACGTAGTAAACTTGGGATAAAAGAAAATCCCAGGCAGACTGTGTGCAGCCCTTGGGACAAATGTAAGGACTGTGGGGTTTATTTGGTTTCTTGATTTTGATGCTTTTCTTTGGTTGCTTACTTTTAACCCTTATGTAGATGTTATTCCTTTGGTGCTGTTAGTCCTTGTTGAAATGATTAAACATCCCTCTCTTTCCTTCCAGAATTAAGTAGAGGGTTTATATCACCTTATTCTGATTTGAAATCAGCTGATAGTTTCAATTCCCCTTAGGTCAACACATACATTAGGATGCTCTATGATTATGTAAAAGGATGTGAAATACATTTAATCAATCAATATTAAGTCAGATCCAGGTCTATGTAACAGAAATATGCCCTTAGGAGTTTACTGAACTGAGTTTAAAGAAGGCTTGGAGAAGCAGGAAGAAGCAGAAAGAAAAGACAAGAGCCATATAACTCAAACAGGAGAGGGAATTTAAATGAAAATGAAAGGCCAGCTCAGGGATGGCAGGAAAGGTATTTTGCAGGTCCAGATCCCCATTTCTGCTGTCCTTCTCAGTCCTCATTTAAATTCTCAGCAAAACTGTGAGAAGAACAAGACCAAACAAGCAAACAAAATGAGGCAACTGGCAAGGGAAAATTACGGAGAATAAAATAAAAAAAAAATAAAAAAAAAAAGAGGAGAAAGGCAGAAAAAGCATGGGAAAAGGGAGAGGAGTTGCAGAGTGTACACTTTTGACTTGTCTAAAGTCCTGCAAAACCTACCTGCAGCTCTCCAGAGAATCACTATTCTGCTACCAAGAGCTAAGCACATTCCTTTGCCATATTAGCCCCTGAAAGAACTGGCTCAGAATAAAATACCACATACATATCTATCATAAAGAATATTTTCACATTTACCTGTAGGACAAGTGAGCAAAATGATACAGTCTTTATTTATGCAGGGAGTTAACATCATACAGTGACCTATGGGTGTATTCGGGGGGGGGTGCAGAGAGAATCTGCTACAGTGATTTACTATTATAAAGGAAATTAATACGCTGATGTAATAAAATTGTCATGTGCTGCATTGATCTCCTTGCTGCACAGGAAGTGAGAGGGAGCTGAAATTTATATAAAACGAATATAATGGATTAATAAATGCACAATGTTGATATTACAAAGTGACTCACATATTTACAAGGGCCATAAATACAGTGAACTTATCTACTTTTATAAGGTGAGGACATTTAAAGGTATCGTTTCCACATCTACAGAAGCAGGAAGCCTGATAGGGCATTTGGAGTGAATATGTAAGAGTGCAGGAATCAGAGAATCACAGAATCATAGAATGGTAGATGCTGGAAGGGACCTCAGGAGACCATGGAGTCCAACCCCCCTGTCCGAGAAGGATCACCCAGGGCAGGCCACATAGGAACAAATTCATGTGGGGTTTGGAAGCACAATGTTGGGAAACAATGATCTTGTTAGTTTTTGCTGGCCACAAATATTACATAGCAAAGAGGTGCCTCTCTGAGCAGCTTGGACGAACAACAGTCAGGGAAAGAAAATGTGTGACAATGACATAAAAATGACAGGCTAGCCCAGCATGTAGGAACATGAAACAATTCAGGCTGCTCCACAGAACCTGTTGGGTATTTGAGCCATCACCACTAAAGATTGTCACAATGATTTCCTCAGACCAAGTGGTGCAGATGCTGTATTTTGCCCCACACCATCCACTGGATAATCAAAAATAAATGACTGCTGTAAAAGTGTAGGGATGACTAGTTATAATGAAGGCAGGATCTGAGACTAAATAAAACAGGGAGCAAAGAATGAGTCAGCCTGGGAACTTGTAGGGTTTCTACATGTAGCCAAAGTCCTGCTTAAATAAGTGACCTAGATATTTGAGCCTTATCAGACTAGCTGTATATTGTTAGTCTATAACAGTAGTTCTAAAATAAACAACATTATAAAGGCAAAAGTTGGTCCTGTGTAATACATCTCAGCATAAGCTTGAGTTCTTGGCTTGGCACAGAGACGTACCAGGTGGGAGGACATTATGACCTATACTGCGCAGAAGGTTGCGCCACCAGGTCTCCCTTGGCCTTGCACTCAAGTCAGAAGAGATGGATTTTGGGAAAGCATATGAGCGGAAAGAGAAGATCACTGCTTCTGAAGCACAGATCCTTGCTTGCATTCCTGCTCCCACCGGAGGCCTTTCTAAGGAAGTGATGGTAGTCCCAAAATGCCTTCATCCTTGTCAGACCTGGTTGTGTGGCAATCCTGGTGGCATTTTCCTTCAAAGTGTCCCAAGGTCATCATCTCATCACCCATGAACACAGACAGGACAAGTGATCCATCCATTTGCCCTTTACTGATACACAGTGTGATGTAGGCAGGCTCCTTGACATTTTCCTTTTCATTCAAAATTAACATGTTCATTGCTAAAGGACAGAGTTTAGCCCCTGCTCTGACTAAGCCAGTCTAGTGTTCTACTTCTTTTCCTCTTCTGCTGTTCCTTTTCTTCACATAGTCCTTTTCCACATTTGCTCTTTTGCATTTTCACAGAATTATAGAACAGAAGAAAGGTTAAGGTTTGAAGAGATCTCTGGAGATCATCTTGCCCAATACTCCTCAGCTCAAGCAAGGCCACCTAGAGCCAGTTGCCCAAGACCACGTCCAGATGACTTTTGAATATCTCCAAAGATGGAGACTCCACAACAACCCTGGGCAACCTGTGACAATACTCGGTCATCCTTACAGTAAAAAAGTGTTTCCTTATGTTCAGACGGCACCTCTTGTGTTTCAGTTTGTGCCCATTGCCTCTGGTCCTGTCAGTGAGCACCACTGAAAAGAGCTTGTCTCCACCCTCTTTGCATCCTCCCTCCAGGTACTTTTATACATTAAAAAGTTTCTCCCTGAGCCTTTTCTTCTCTAGTCCCAGCTCTCTCAGTCTTTTCACATAAGAGGGGTGCTCCAGTCCCTTAATCTTCTTTGTGGCACTTCACTCAACTCTCTCCAGTATGCCCATGTATTTCTTGTACAGAAGAGACCAGAACTGAACACAGTAGTTCAGATGTGGCCTCATCAGTGAAGTGCAAAGAAAGATCACCTCCCTCCATCCTCGGCCAACACTTTGTCTAATGCAGTTCATTAACCTTCTTTGCTGCAGGAGCATGTTGACTTCAGGTCGGTTTGATGTCCACCAGAACTCCCAAGCAATAGGCCCACATTTCCCTAGTCTTCCTTGTGTAGCTTATGTATTTACAGAAGCCTTTGTCTTTTACATGCCTGGCCAGATTCAACTTCATTTGGGCTTTTGCTTTCCTAACTTCATCCCTGGGTGTTCAGACAACATTTATGTATTCCTCCCAGGTTACCCATCTTTGCTTCTACCCTCTGGGTGCTTCCTTTTTGTGTCTGATTTTGAACAGGAGATCCTTGTTCACCCAGTCAGGCCTTCTGACATTTTTGCCCCACCTTCTATTTGTTGGGATCTCTTGAGCTTGTAGGAGGGGATCCTTGAATATTAACCAACCATCCTGGGCTCCTTTTACCTTCAGGGCTAAGTCTTATTCCATGAGACTCTTCCAAGCAGATATTGAAGAGGCCAAAGCCTGCTCTGCTGAAGTCCAGTGTTTTAAGTTTATTTTTTATTCTCCTCTCTGCCCTCAGGGTACTGAACTCCACAATCTCATGGTCACTGCAGCCAAGGCTGTGTTTGACATCCCTAATGCATCATCCCTAATGGGTCACTCCTTTTTAGTGAGTACAAGGTCCAACAGAGCATGTCTCCTCAATGGCTTCTCTAATCACTCGAAGGATGATGTTATCATCAGTGCAATCCAGGACTCTCTCATTGCTTATGCCTGCATTGTCCCTTCAACAGAGTGATGAAGGTTCCCCCATGAGAACCTGGGCCTGAGTGTGAAGTTGGTCTTATCTGTCTGTAGATCGACTGATCCGCTCATTCCTCCTGGTCAGGTGGACTATAGCAGACACTCACTATAATGTCACATTTACTTGTCCTCTTTTGAATTCTAACTCATGAACTCTCATTTAGGTTCATCCCCAGGCAGAGCTCCATGCACTCTAGCTGCTGTCTCACACAAAGGGAGAACCTTCCTCCTCATCTTCCCATCATGCATCCTGTCTTTCCTCAAAAGCCTGAATCCCTCCCATTGCAACACTACAGTCATGGGAGGTATTCTACCACAACTCCAGGATCTCCAACAGATCATGGTCCTGCAAGGTCTCTAATGCATTGTGTTTATTCCCCATACTGCATACGTTTGTATACATTTCTCAGAGTTCAGATACAAAGATGTAGTAGATAGCTAGAGGATAATCCATGTCAAAATGAAAGAGCAAAGATCAGCACAGAAACTGCAGTTTACTGAAGCTAGGTGCTTTTTAAACAAAGTACTACAAAGCATAAAAATGGATTCCACTAAATGAGAAGTTGTACCTCTAAAATTCTGTGCTTTTAGAAGAGGCCACATTAGACTATATTTAATTTCTCTAGTCTGCTCTGCATAGAATCGCAGAATCATAGAATGGTTTGTGTTGGAAGGGACCTTAAAGATCATCTAGTTCCAACCTGCCTGCCATGGGCAGGGACACCTTCCACTAGAGCAGGCTGCTCAGAGCCGTGTCCAACCTGGGCTTGATTACTTCCAGGAATGGGGCATCAACAGCTTCTCTGGGAAAACTGTTCCAGTATCTCACCTTCAGATTCTCATCTATATCTTAACTTTTTTTCTCTGCTAAATCTGTTTGACAACACATATGTTATGTGATGAGTGAATAAATGAGGGGTTTCCTTGTTCAATAAATTCTGTATAATTTAGTGCTTTGAAACTCTCGAGTACTGTAATGTGAATAAATGCAGCTGTTCAGAGAGGTAAACCCAGAAAGCCACAGAGATAGTTGGCAGTGTTATAGTTCTCAAAAAAACCTAATAAAAAACAATCAAAAGCTAACTTGTCCTTTCTCCTGGCATTGCAGCCTGCATATAGCAACAAAGCCATGGAAAGGATTTCCTGGGGTATTGAGTCAGGTTTGTACACATCATGGAAAAGCATTCTATAAAATCCTGTTTATCCACAGGTTTTATTCTCAGATGCCCTCAGTGTTCTGCATGCCTTGGCCCTGTTGGAAGGCTGTTAGGAGACAATGACCTGGAGCATCTCCAGTAGTTGTCAGAGACTGATCCAGATTACATATCTGAGGGGACAGTTTGGGTTTAGATAGCAGGCAAGTTCTAGCAGGCGCTTAACCTGAGGGATCCAAAGCCACAAAGAGCCCTTTGACAAAATCTGGACTCCTTTTCAAACCCCTTTTCCAAATTTTACAGCAGCCCAAAGTAGGATTATGGGTACTCACCTATCTCTTGATAAATGCAAACTGGGGTTAGATGAGTGTTTTATGGAATTATTTCTTTGCAATATTAGGAGGGATTACTCGTCAAGAGCTCAACTCTTAAAAGAATAGAAGCTAGTGGAAACATCAGGCATTCCTGATGGCTTTACTTGCCTCTCTAGCAGGTGACACATTAACGGGAACCACTCTGGACAGAACTTCATCCTTTCCCTGTAACTAGATGTGATTTTATGACTTTTATTTTCAGCTTTTTCTAAATACCTCTACAATTTCTAATTCCCTTTTCTCATATTGTATCTTCCTCTCTCTGATGCCACTCCAGCGACGAGCAGGAGTTACTATCATAACTTTGCTTCCTAGATTGGCAGCATTTTGCCAACCAGGCCAGCCAAATTGTTGCCTCTGATGATTTTTGGCAGTGAGTTATCACTCTGTAGGGTCACAAAACTAGTGCATGCATAACTAAATTGGTCTAAGGGAAAAATACAACATTCAAATAACACTTTTAACCCAGATATCATGAATTTTTAATATTACCACACTGCTCGCAGCTTCCGAACACCTGCTACAGCCAGAAATTCGGGGATTTTTACCCAAAGTGAACTAGACCTCCATACTACTTCATTTTAGTACTAACATATGCACTTTTAAAATGTTTATATGTGATTCAGAAAGAGTACATCCCTTTCATTGTGCATGCAGGCACGTACGAATTTGTGTGCACATATATATAAATTTTGTGCGTTTGTTTTTGTGTAAATATTCAGGTATGTAACTCCATGACTGTAATTTAGCCATACATATCTTTTCTCTAAAAAAACAAGAGTTATAAGGCACCTATTTCATATCTGGATACTGAAATACTAGCAGAGGGCCTACAATTATGCATTTATTTTAAAAACATCCATCACTCCTCTAAAATAGCAACTGCTCAACTAATGTAAGGAAAATAATTCCATTCAGAATAAAATTAGTATGAAATCAGGGAAGTGTGAAAGGCTGCAAAGTAACTATTTTGTTATGTGTTTTTATAACATAATTATATTGATCTGAGAGACACTCATCCAGAACCACAACCTTTTATACCTGAAGAAAAAACCTGTATAATCTCTTCAATCACTTGATATTCATGGTCTTACTCAAAGGTCTCTGAATATGTCATGTGTGTAATACCAATGCAAAATTTGGCACTATAGTCACTACCAGCGATATGTTTCAATAAGGTAATTTTCTTGCTGCCTAAGAACATCAGCAGGGTGCAATCCCGAACAAAAACAGACTATGACATCTTATTCAAGCATACATCTGGAGGACAAAACTATACTTTATTAAAGGAAAATGGGATTTCAGGATTGTTTTGACAAGCGGTAAAAGCACTCACCTCACTTTACATACAGTACAGAGTTTTACATTCAGAGTGTTTGTGTAGCCATCGTTAAGTAAAGACTGGAAGAAAACTACTGCCATTCTCAGAGGGTTATGTAAATATACAAATGAAGCCTTACAATCTCTAATATATCTATTTTTTTACTGGGCTACATAATATGAAACTAAGATGTAAAATGTAATTCTCCTTCTTTTATCTGTGAACAATCCTTTTATATACTTAGGAAGGCAGAACACACATTTATTCTTTGTACAGCTAACATACAAATGCTTTCTGATGTTAGGTATGAACATTCATTTCCACCAAGTGTGTTTGGTTTTCTATTTTATTTTTATGTTTTGCATTACAATCTTCCTTTTCCTGTATTCCAAACCACCTCCACAAGTTATCATTGTGTTGGAGGGGCTTTTTTAAGGGAAGAGGAAACAGTCTAAAAGATTCTTTTAAAAAATATTATATTTCATCATAAATTATATGCATTTTTAATGTTCAGTTCTCTTTAGAATACTAAGATAGCAGGCCAGATACTGAATAGCACTGAACATGTCTCTTGTGAGATACTAAGCACGTGGTGCTGAGAGATCATACGAGAATAGATTTTTGTGGCTGATTTCAGCAGGAAAAGAATCAACTCCCAGGACCATCTGCCTTTCTCTAGAACCATTTTCATGGTTGCACTCTGAAGTGGCCAGTGACCATGTCTAAAATCTGTTCCCAAACTTGAAAAACACTGATTTAGTGCTTTGTGCAGTAGAAACATATTGCTATGGAGAGCATGAATTGAGCAGTTTGGCAAGACTGCAAGCTAAAAGGAGGTTTTGTCATTATAGCTCTGAGTGAAAACATCCAAAAAAACAGTCACTGATATTCCCTACCATTTGTATCATAAATTACCACCAGATTTGTTGTCATTTGTTTATCCGAAAACAGATTTATGCTCTGTTATTTGAAATCTGGAGTATCTTTTGTTGCCCCAAAGCAAGCACTTTCAGAATATTATGCGATACGACAGCCATCTCTGCTGGTAATGCTTTGTTAGAGTGGATGTTGTACAGGACTGAGTGTTCTTAATATATACAGTGCCAAGGTTATTTGGAAGATCCTAGACTAATTTATTTGACTAATAACACTATTAAGCAGCTAATAGGGCGATTTTAACCAAACTGAAATCTTCAAGTTATACAGCTTACCTCAATTATCACCTCTGTCAGATCAGAAATTATTGATGGTTGCTTTGGACTAATCCCCTTGAAATCCATACTACACTTTATTACTGCTGTTTCTGCATATTCAAAATGCCCATCACTGCAAAGGAAAATGTCATCAGCAAGCTGGAGACTTGACAGCAGGACTGAGAAGGACGCATGCTAAAAGAAATGACAATGATGGATACTTTAGCATAGCTGTGGCTGTTGACGTGAGTGATGTGGGACCAAGAGACATTTATAAACAGATTTATTTTCATTTCCATTTCCATTTCCTTTCCTCCTGAAGATGCACAGGTTTTGGAAGATACTGAACTGCACTCCAATTTTTAAAGTTTTTTCTTTTGTATTAGTACCTCCTTCCCTAAGAAAGTTAAAAAGACTATTTAGGGAGAGGCTGCTGAGGAAGAGGAGAATAGGTGTTGTTATTCTATGGAGTTACGTGAACCCTTTGTAAACATCTCCTTAGTGGCCATGTTTGGGTAGACAAGCCCATTTCAGTTTTCCCTTGCTGTTTATAGAGAACATCCCTTTAAAACTCATAGCTCATTGCAGTCAACAATAAAAATAAAATGCTGCAAAGATGTAGCAAAGAAGATTGTTATGCCATTTGCTAAACAGACCAGAATCCCTTCTCTAGATAACAATGTTTTTCTTCCAGTGTTAGAAAAGTCACATGTTCACAGTATGCAAATTATGGAGTTAAACACTTGAACACATAATTCCAAAACCAAGCAATATACTTCCCCTAAAATAAGAGACATGAAACCAGTCTCATGAGAAAGATTTCTCTGATCCTGAGCCAAGTGGAATAAAAAAGTATTATGCATCTTCTGCACTGCCCAAAATCATGGGCTTGCAAACCATAAAATGGACATTAGGACTTAAATTGGACCTTTGTAACTTGGGCTTCTTGCCACATAGAACTGCTTAAAAAGATGCTGTGAGTACTTCAGATTTATATATGTAGGCCAATAGTCCTTGCACTGTACCAGAAAATACCTCATTTGAAGGAACTGGACTCTGGCACTGCATCTGTCTCACCTACATAAAACACTTCAGATATTACCAGGTAACATTGATCTGTTAGAGGTTCATCCTTTCTCCAGCCCACAGCTCCATCCAGACAAAGTACCAAAGGGAAGAAGCTGCTGAGCCCCCAATTGCTCACAGCACCTGACAGCAAAGTCACCACTTACAGCTCCTTGTACATGCTCTGCATCAGAAGTACAAGACATTCATCCCATCCAAACCCATCCCATCCCGCCCTATCCCTTCCTTTCCCAACTGATCCCCTCATCATCCTGCTGTGCTTCAGTGCAGCAGAAGAAGGAGTTGAGCTCTTTTGCCCCACACAAAAGTGTTTTTTCAGAGGGTAGAGAGCAACTTGATCTCCCAGCCAAAGCCTTCAAAGAGCTCAGGAAGGGGAGGACAAGGAACTTGGCCATCTGTTCACTGAGTATGATGGACAGGACAGCCAATTCTGCACACGTCCTTGGGCGACATTTTAAAATGTACGTGAACAAAACCAGCAGCTGTCAGAAGGGCTGAAGGCAGGAGAGAATCTGGACAAAACCAATGTGGAATATTTGTTGTCTTGGAAATTTGGACACCAAATTTCAATAAAACTCACCGTACAACAACACCAAACAAACAGAACCCCCCAAGACCCAGGTTTGTTAGAGGCAATATAGTGCTACAAATACTTGTGGATTGTTTTTGTTTTGGTTTTTTTCTTGTTTTGTTGTTTGAGGGTTTTTTTCTATAGCAACTTGTGAGGGTTTGGTTTTACCTGCTCCCATCATTGGTCATTCCACAAGAAACTCATATGTCACTCCCTCCCCAAGACTAACACACAGTATTTTTACAGTTGGATCCTACAGAAAACAGTAGAAATGTCACTTCCTCATTGTTTCTGTGCTTTCTTATCATCTGTGATCCTCCAGCCATTGTCACCCGGTGCTTTACTTTTAGCACGGTGTCATCCTGTTCATGTCAGTAACCAGATTATTTAGTAATATTCATTCTTGCTAAATTTTGGCATGCTGCAGGACAGTTTCATCATTCTTCAAAATATTTTACAGGCATGTCTGAAGTATGTGCCAAGGAAGTGAACTGTGAATGATCTCAAAATTATCAAGTGACACAAATCAATACTTGCTATATATATTTTCATATACAGGTATAGTCCAGTATCTGGTCTCTTACGTGTGACTGAAGTATATTTTTGTGTGAAAAACTTAACTACACTTAACTATATACTTAAACATTATAGAGGAAATCATCATCTTGACCTCAGGTAACGAACTAGGCATGTGCTGTGAGGTTTTACACCCCTGGAATTTCTGTATTAGAACTAATGAAACCAAAGAAGTCATTGTATATTCATATAAATACCTGGACTAATATAAATTTATTTTCCTCCATCTTTTAAGATTGACCTACATCATGCAATTTATAGCAACCCTTTTAGTGCATAAACTTCCAAAAGAAGACATGAACAGTCAAAGCTGGTAAACCCTCTGCAGATTAATGATGGAAATCTTTTTTACGGTCTTTGAATGAACACAGCACATACATACAGAAGGCAATGAAAATAAATTTGTAGGGCAGGAGATGTGTATATTTGGCAGGATAGGAAAGGGGGGAAGGAAATACACATCATATTTTTCCTGCCGGCATAAGTTTAGCAGTCTTCCCCTTTTCAATGGTCAAACCCTTGAATCCCATCTTTCTACCTACTTCACTGATTGAAATGAAAACAACTTTAGTATCAAATAAAACCTCACTTAATATGGTGAATGAAAAAAGAAAGTATTTCATTTTGGTGACATTTAAGCCCTAGAGCTGACTGGAAATGGAGAGGAGGAAGAAGAATGTCAGAAGGCTGAAACAAAGTTCACTAAGAGGTATGAACAGAGTAGCAGCAGTGAAGAAGCAGATGGAACCAGCAAAATCAGTTTTGCAGGACTGGGCAAAGAAGGGCTACAGCTGAGGAAGAGGATTGCTCACACAGGTTACTCTCAGCACTGTGAATTAACTCCTCCTGTGTGATTCCTGTTGTGCCCATTCTTAGAGAGGCACCACTGCCACAAAACAGATACCTGAAACATCAGTAGATAAAAAGAAATAACAATCTGCAGTATCTGGCTAAATTCTTAGGCTGAAACAAAGGAAATGTGTAAAGTATACAGGCTTATTCACTACATATGAAGTTAAATGTTTGCTTCATTCTTTCAGGGTCAAGGACATACTTCATGGTATCCTGAAAATTACCTAAAGAAACATCTGTAAAATTACATTCTCAGAAAATCTGGAAATGCTGCAATTCACTTAAACTTTTGCTACACGTTACCCTTCTCTCCTACCTCTCAGAAATGCTGACAAAACCCACTTTTTCACAACTTAATCCTGAGGTATTACATAGTACTTCTCACAGACTATAGCAAAACCAGGTCTTATGAAATGAATAATTTTGATGCAGTATGATTTGTTGCAATAGTGTTACTTAGGGATTCTGAGCAGAATAATACATAACCAAAACCATTAAAAAAATTAATAGTAGCTTAATGTTAGTGTCCATATTTTTATTTAGGTTAGGTACTTCCGAGTCACAGCTGGCAGGAGGTTCCCTACTTATGCCTAGGGCATATAAGGCACATTAGCTTTCAAAAGGCCTTAGAAGAGTTTCTGGGAAGAAAATCTGTGAACAGGCACATGCATGGTTACTGCTTTTGACTCACCCAAAAACCAAACCAAAACCAAACCCAAAACTTAAAAAATGCAATCAGCAAGAAGGGATGAATTTGGTCACCAGCTAGAGCGTTATGCTGGTGGCAGGGCAAGAGCTCAGCCTAACTCACATATGGAAAATAGTTTGGAGATGAAAGCAAACCTGTGTGGTCCAAGCTGCCCATAAGCTACTTTATGCAGAAATCTCATAGCTCTCACATATTTAATGCAGCTCCACAAGGATTGTATTATAGGCTCCAAGAGATTCAGATAATTAAGAGCCTTTGTTTACAACAGGCATGCAGGGGATTGCATTCCACCAGAACCTACCAAAACACAAGGATTTCTAAACTTGGGAGAAGCTTTAACTCCTTTCATTCAGACATTGCTTCCTCCAGTTGATGGCAAATGCTTAGATTTACTGTCATAAATTATGACAAGCACAACAAAATTTTCCCTGTGGCATTTGATGTAATTTTCCTTTCTGAATTGGGTATATTTTGAACTCAACTAGATAACACATCTTCTAGTCTCCAGAAGACAAATAACATACCACTCATACCCAAGGAAGACATACTCATGCAGCACACATAGTTCACAACTATAATTCCTGCCTTTGGTTTTCATCTTTTTTCTTTTTTTTTTTAATCATTTTTCATTTGCAAATTTGTGAATGGGACTCAGAACCAAAAGTGCTTGAAATATCAGGAGTAATATTATTCATTTGATATCTCCATCTCAGTTTTGTGATTCGTGTATTTCAAATAATCCTGAGAAGGCTGAGACAAATATCCAAGCTTTTGACTATTCATTCAAAGGAATTCAAATAAAAAAATAATGGGCTATTAATGGAAATGGATTCTTTCCTAAGAACAGCTCTTGTCGTTGTGCCAATCTGGTAAGACACAAGCTCCAGCTGGGGTGGCAGAAAGAATTACCTGACTCACTGATTCATAACTTTATGTCTGTGTTTCTGATATATATGTAGATACAGATATAGATATATGGATATGTATCAGTGTTCTTCCTTACGGATTGCAGCCAATAAATAACATGTGTGTTTATCCTGCATACTGACAAAACAGTCAGGACAAGGGAAAAGTGCCTGAAAAAGAACAAAAGAAATACAAAGAGCCTAGAAGTTACTCAGAAGACAAAATGCCCTTAAAGTTAATCAAAGATAAATTAAATTGAGTAATGTGCAATGTAGATCAGAGTTTATCTTTGGTGAAAACTCTGTTGTTTAGAATACGATGGTGACACCAGAGCAATTAAGCCTCTAGTTTACCAGGGTGAATAAACAAAACAAATATCTTTGATTTGTTTCTGCTTTTTTGCTTGACTTTTCATCCCCCTGCCCAGCCTTCATATGTTTTATTGGCAATTTATACAGTCAGCAGAAGACACCAAAGCCTTAGCAACAAGATCTTCTGATGTACAAACAAAATGCATTTAATTTGACTCAGTGTATTACAAGCATTATAATCCCTCTTCTGATTTCAACATGATCGACTAATCTCATCTGCTCAGAGGGATAAGCCTTGTCTCAGCCATGATGACAGGCTTAGAGAATGATAAAAATTAGGGCATTCTCACAGATTATATACTGTAACAACAGATAAGGCTTATGAATAAAGAATTGACTACAGGTGGTTATTTGTAGAAATGTACTAGATTAAGGGGTTAATGTTAGAGAGGTACAATGTCATTTGTAGTTAAATCATAGATACACACAAGTGTAGGAAAATCTTTCTCGCCTGTGTAAACATCAGGGGAGATGAAGCAAATTTCATAGCTTGTTTTACCAGTAGTCCGAACGAGCAAGTATGTTCTCAATAAAAGGATAACCCTAATTTGCACTCTCGAAGTTCAGTTTCATAACTACTTGTTTTGGGTAAAACAGAGAGGCAAAAAAAAATGGTTTGGGATGAGATGGCAGCAGAAATATTACCATGGTTTTTTCTCTGTCTAAAATGCTTCAGTTTAGTCTGCTATTGTTCGCAGGTAAATTTAGTGCTTCTGATTCTTCTGTTTGGATTTGTAAAGAACATATGGTGCAGCCGTGCTGGAGGAAGTGCATGAGGCAAGGGGTAAGCTTTCTAACCACTGAGCAAGACCGCTATATACACACATCTTACCAGCAAATGCTAGCCTTGGGTGATTAAATCTCAGTGCGTTGCTGTGAAAAAGTAATGAAACCCATATAGTAACAATGCAGGAAATGCAATTACATGCCATCTGCATGCTAGATTCACATTCAATCTTCCTGGAAAAAAATCCCACCCAAACACCACAAACCCAACCAAACCTGCCACACTCCTTCAATATGTTAAGCTTAAGTAAGTGAAAGGAAAAAGTAACAATTCTTTTTCTAACACTATCCAAACTTTTTATCCTGGCTTTGAAAACCCTTTCCTATGTATCGTATCAATAATAACACTATGTATACTGATCTTCAGACACTTAACAGAAACCTCTGTGGTTTCCATTTCCAAAATTGCGGTGGGACACTAATTCTTGCAAATAATATTGCTTTATTAATATTAATAAATGATGTATCAAAAATAGCTATAAAATTAGATATTATACATATACAATATAGTGCAAATAATCATTATCTCTATTTTTCTTAATTATAATTTACCAGATATTCTCTTCACAAAGAAAATAGACAAAGGATCTTGCTTCTAGCTCTCTATTTAGTTGATAAGTGGTGTAGAATTTTTTATTTTCTGAATCAGGACTTCAGATTCTGAACACCACAAATTAAGAAAACAAGGTCCCATTTAATAATTATTTATGAGATGGCAGAAAAATAAATTTGTCCATTCAGTGATTGCTGAAATTAATAGGTGACTACAATCCTAGAGACATGCATTTTTTTTCTACAAAGTTAATGATCATAATGGTTAAAAGCAAAAAATTAGTAAATAAGACTGAATTAGTTCTCAGATTGAAGAACCAAGGAAAGAAGTGGTTGTATGATGTGTAACAGCAGTGACAGTAAGAATTTACAATAATATTGTTTCACACCGATAATCTACTATGAGTAGATTTAGAGATAGGGACTGACATTATTAAGAGTTTAAGTTTAAACCACTTGAACTTAATGCAAACTGAATGAGCAAGCTGGAGAGACCAAATATCCGTTCTCTTTCCATAGTAACTCCTCCTGCAGAAAGCTGTCACCAAATGCTTGTTGGCAAGGAAGAATGCACATGTAAAGCACGTACAGCAGTGCTTGTGCAAACCAGCCTATGAAGAGCCCAGGAGAAGCAACATTGCAGACAGCAACAGGCACATCAGTTTGACAAACTAGGTGTGTCACTTATCCAGAATAATTGATACGTACTGCTGGGTATGTGGTCCCCAGCAATCATCCCTGCAATGTGCCCTTGTGGCCAGGAAGGCCAAAGGTCTCCTGGGGTGCCTGAAGAAGAGTGTGGGCAGCAGGTCGAGGGAGGTTCTCCTCCCCCTCTACTCTGCACTAGTGAGACCACATCTGGAGTGTTGTGTTCAGTTCTGGTCTCCCC
>WTSP01022375.1:289668-325210 GCA_025331215.1 Actenoides lindsayi | reverse complement strand
CTTTCAAGCTCATCTCATCCAACCCCCCTGCAGGGAGCAGGGCCATCTGCAACTAGAGCAGGGTGCTCAGAGCCCCGTCAAGCCTGACCTTGAATGGCTCCAGGGATGGGGCCTTTACCACCTCCCTGGGCAACCTGCTCCAGTGTCCCACCACCCTCCGAGTAAAGAACTTCTTCCTAGAAGCTTGTCTTGTTTCGAGAGAAAAAAAATCTTTCTTCAATTTGCAGTGTCCACCTAAGCAAGATAATAATACAGTTTGCTAATAGACTGAAGCAATTTGAATTTTTTAAAATATAAAATATATTCCCATGATAAGTTTAGAAACTGCTTCTTAGAGAGTAATTATATAATTGTCCTTAGGTGTTAATGTAAAACTGTGTAGAATAGAGATGCTGGAACGATGAATTTGGAATGATCTAGGAAGCAAAGTTTTGCCTCAGCTCTTCTCTCAGAGGCTCTCTTGATGTCTCAAAAGAACTCTTGCTAGGATTTCAGTGATGCTCCAGCACCTCCTTCGATGGTAATGCCGGTGCCTCCTTCTGAATTGCCCTCTCCCTTCCTCTCTCCTCCCAAGCTGGTGCTTCTTGGCCCTCATGCAACACAAAAATTTGTTTCACTCACATTAGATATTGGATGCTCCCTGTGCTTTTGGGTGTAGGGCCTGACATCCTGGTAAAACTGCAGTGTTTTACTTCTTAACACATCAGGCTGTTCTTGGGGTTTTTAGGTTTGTTTTTTTGGTTGGGTTTTTTGTTGTTGTTTTGGGGTGGGTTTTTTTTTTTTTTTTTTGGTGGGTTTTTTTTGTGCTTGAAATCATTTTGCATCTTGCACGTCTTTCTGGAAGTCGGCACTGCATCGCTCGCTCGCTCACCCTGGCCCTGTATACGTTTCCCGTAGGAGCACAGTTATGGTATGGTGTATCTATCACTTCCAGTTCCACTGAGCATAAAAAATAATATGACAACAGTAAGTTTTCTTCTACTACTGCTTTAAGTGAATGCAGAATATTTTGTAGTAATAATCCGACAAACTCAGATCCTGCCCTGGGAATGGGAGGTGACGATCTGTGATTCTAAATGGAACGCTTACCAGAATGACTTGGTTACGTTGCATTTTCTGTTTCATTCGTGCTACTTTCATGTTCCTCCCGTGATTCATCACCCAAATTATTTAGAGTTGAGTTGAAAAGTGGGCAATATAATGAGAAAGGTCATACAGAGATTTCTTGTAAGTAAAAAAATAATCTAATAGCATTTTGGTAATTAATTCAAGAGTTTTGACTTCGTGGCTTGTGTACTTATTTTATTAAAGAGGCTGAACTTGAGTAAACTCTACTAAGCTCTCGACTGTTTTGTGTTGTTAGGGTTGATTGCGTGGGAATACTGAAGCTGAGAAATGCTGATGTTGAAGCTAGGATAGGGATTGCTGGTTCCAAGAAAAAAAGCACCCGTGCTAGGCTGGTGTTCCGCGTTAACATCACTCGCAAAGATGGTTCAACTTTGACTCTTCAGACACCTTCTTCCCCAATTTTGTGCAGTAAGTATCAAAATAAAAGGTGGGTGTTGGAGGACTCTGGATTTTTAGAGTGACTGCCATAAGATGCCTTGGGGGGTGGGTGGGGAAATCCCAGTGTTAATTTGTGATTATTTCAGAATTGCTGTGCCTAGGATGACGTGAACTGAGTTGTATTTGGCATGGGGTGTGTGTTAGTTAAATGACTGACCAGTACTTAAAAGTAGTTACAACTTCTATTGGATGGATTTTTACCTTTTAAAAGGTCAGAATTCTTGTCACGATTGCTTTGAACTTACTGTATGACTCTCTTGACACAGGTTTTAATCTCTTCTGTATTGTCACATCCATCTGTCAGCTTTCGGTGCTGGGAAGGACCCGTAAGGAGTTAGCACACATGGCTCTGCAGTTGCAGTGGTTTGCTGGGCCAGAGGCTGAATCAGCTCTGGTTCAGTGCAAGAGCAAAACTTTATATAGCTGTTTATTAAAATGCTCTGTTTAGCACCGTGCACAGATGGCTGCACTGACTGCGTGGGTTCCACTGACCACCGGGGAAAATGAAACTGGGGGAGGCTGCAGCACTTCAGGGGCTGCCTGAGCCTATCCAGTCTGCAGGGACTTCCAGTTAACGGGGAATTCTGCTTGTCTGTCAAAGAGAAAAGAGAGGGAAGTCTGTTTAATACAGCTGTTGATGAGATCACTGGTATTTCATCATGAACAAGAAGCTAGGAAAGCTGCTTCTCCATGTGTGGACCATAGTAGGATTGTGCAAACTCCTGGGCACTTGTGTTGTGCCCTTCCCATTGTATAAAAAGTTACTGGTTTTTGGTGGTGTTTTCTTCTGAGCGCTGCCGGGACCTGTTGTGTCAGGGCTCCTGTTCAGCACATCAGAAACTGCAGCTCTGCTGCCAGTGACAGAACAGATTTGGAACTCTCTCCAGTATTTCCCTGTCCCTCTTGAGCTGGGGAGCCCAGAACTTACTGGTTAAAGATAAAAATATTTAAATCCTAGCAGAAATGGGACTGGAAATCATCTGGTGTTTTCTTAAACATGTAACGATCCCAAACTTGCTATTCTAAGTAGAAGCTGCGAGCCCACGATGTTTCAGAGGCCAGTATCAGCTGCAAAAGCTGTAGTTGATGCATTTCTGCTTAGCTTGTTGGTAAGGCCAGTCCAGTACTGGTTTATGAGGGTGCCTTGTCGTGTTCATTTCTCTGTTCATTGACTGCATCCTCATTCATACCCATAACATCAGTAGCTGTGTGTTGAGATGTGGGCAGTGAGTGAAAAGCAGAATGTGAGAGTGATGACACACTAAGGGACGTTAGAAGAAAAGGAAGGAGGAAAGAAGGAAATAAAAGTTCTCCTTCCATAAATAAAGTTCTGTAAAGAATACAGGAAGGAGTACATTAGTTTGGTTTTTAGCAAGCTGGGTTTTGGTCAGTTGATAAGAAAATCTTCCTAATTGTGTAAGTAGCCAAGAGTTTGCCCGGGAATTTCATAGCATCTCCACTGCTGGAAGTCTAAACCAAAGAAACAGAACACTCTGGTTAGACTCGTGTCTTTGAGGAACGAGGAGGGTAACAGTGATCATGATGTGGAGGCTGACAGGGGGATTCTTAGGGTTCTTTTCAGGATTTTGTGCTTCTTTTGTCTTAACTTACTCCAAAGTCATGGTGACTTGCAGTACATCTTAGCCAACCAGATAGTGCTGGTACATCTATACTGGCTGATCAATATGGCATAAAATTTTGTGGTTTATTAAGTTCTTTGTTTACATAAAACATCTCCTTGACCACATTATATCTGGTTTGTTTGCCACATCTTATTACAGATGTGTGCTGTACCTTCTCATAGTAAAGTTTGCACTTTGAATCATCAGATCCTGTTCGTGTTGTGTTTTATAAGGGCTGTTGCTGTCAAAGGTGCAGCAAATGTTCCTGAAACCATAGGAAGGACGTTCAGTAGACGCAGACTCTTATTTAAGGTCTAGATTTTAAATAGGCTTTGTTAACTTGTTAGCAAACCTAAATCCAGTTACTCTTTTCAGAAGTACATGTGCCTTGAGCATATTTAGTGGTTGCGTAATGGTTGCCTAGGAACCCTCTGCAACAGTTGTAGAAAAATCCTTTCTGAAAGGTCATTAAATAATTTGGAGTCTTACAGTGTGCATGTTCTCCTGTGTAGTGAGCCCAGAGAATGCTGTTATTAAACATGAAAAGTGAGCCGTGGAAGTGCAAAGCACAAGCACAAGCTCATGCCACTAGGATTTTACGGTGAATAGAAATGGTGGTTGAGAAATCTTTATAGAAACTGGGATTGTTTTATAACATATTAAACGAGACAACCTCAAAATACATTGTTTTAAAATGGATGTCTGCATTTAAATTTTCTTTGGTGTTCATTTCCCCTTAGCACACGTGGTCTGATTTGATTTGTGCTTTAAGAAGCACAGAAGTAGTTTGCATAAAGACGGTTTGTGATGTGTTACATAAAGCACCACCTGAATCCCTGGCTGAGGCAGAGGTTTCCAGGGATGTCTCTGTAAGCCATGTTCTCTTTGCTCATTTATGGGATATAAATTGCTGTAATCCCCAACTACAGAGATGAGACTCTTGCGGGTTTTGCATTAGCTGAAGTATATCGACCCAGAAAGTCATCACAGACTGGTTTGGGTTGGAAGGGACCTTCAAGATCATCTCATTCCAACCCCCGTGCCCTGGGCAGGGACAGCTCCCACTAAAGCAGGTTGCTCAAAGCCCTGGATCAGTTCTTGCCCTAGCCAGAAAGCTATGTCTGTCTGAAAAAAACAGGTACTATGGGAATCGGTGCTTCTAGCCTTTTGCATAGCACAACAAAAGGAGCTTCCTAAGAAATGGTTTGTGAGCTGAGGGCTGAAAGTGAAGGTGTGCTACAGCTGCAGCTCAGTGCTGCTGCCTTGTTTATCGCTTTCTGTGCCAGGAAATTACAGAACCAAATTTTCTTCTCCCCTGAGCACTTCTGGAGCTGTAGCACAAACACTGAAAGTTTTGTTTTGAAGATGTGATTAATGCAGGAGAGAAGGGAGAAGATTATTAGTGGATCATTTACCCAAGTGTGGTGTTTATGAAGTCATTACATTTAGTGAAGAAATAATAAAAGCAATTATCTTCTGAAAAGTTTTGTTGTGAGTGTACAAGAGTGTCGAGAGTACGGTAAAGGAAGAAGCTCAGGAATTATTTTGTGCTTTCCTTTCTAATCCTGTAAGTAAAAGCTTTTTGGTTTGGGTGTTGATAGTTTGTTGATTTCAAACAATGTGTTTTTTCAATTGCAGCTCAACCAGCAGGAGTTCCAGAGATCCTAAAGAAAAGTCTGCACAGTTGTTCAGTGAAGGGTGAAGAGGAAGTTTTTCTGATTGGCAAGAACTTTCTAAAGGGAACAAAAGTGATTTTCCAAGAGAATGTTTCGGGTTAGTGTGAAAGCAGTAAGGGCTCGGGGTGCTGACGAGAGTGCGTTCGCCTTTGTTGATAAAGTTTGGGTTGTAAAAACTGAATCAAAGGCACTAAAATAAATGGCTTTATATGGATGTGCAATAAATGATGCTTTTTGACTTTCATTTAGATGAGAATTCTTGGAAGGCAGAAGCTGAAATAGACATGGAATTGTTTCATCAGGTACTTCTGTTTTTGCTGACTCTGTTTCCAAACATAAATTGATTAAGCCTCTCCCTCTTCCTGGGCATTTCTAGAATATTCCTTTTCTTCAGATAAGTTCTTCAGTAAGTCTGGTGGAATATCACTGGTTTGGATTTGCACAAGTGTCAATTGTTCCATTCCTAGTTGAGAACTTAGCACAGTAGGAGTAAACTAGGTGAGCAAGTCTTTGTCCTTCACATACAGTGTAACTCAAAGTCTTTCCAGTGGCTTCCCTAAGGACAGGTTAGATGGCCAGTGAGTGGAAGCAGATGGTGTGTCTGCCACAGTCTTTACACCTGGCTGAATTTCAGTTCCACTCTGAAATGTTTTACAAAATGTTTGTTCTTTCTGACACAACTAAGTGTCTATATGGACTATTGGACTGAAATGGCAGCAATAATTAGGTGTGAATGATATCTGGAAAATGCCACCTTGCTCCCAGCTCCAAAGGCCGTATTCCCTGCCTGCACTGGCTGGAAGGATTTCTTGCTTCCAGGGGGGTGGAGGTAGTTGGGGAATAGATGGATCACTAGTCCCGTAGATGAATGATTGCAGGCCTAGTTTTTGATGTCTGCTCAGCGTTAAATCTGCTTAAGTGTAACGTAAAACTACATCCTCCATCTGTTCACGCTGAACACAAAGACCTGACTCAGCAGAACAGTGACGTGTCCGAGTCCAGCAGGATTTGATGGCAAACTGATGGCAGCTCAGTGAGGCACGTTAGGCATAAGCTTATGTTTAAAGTGCTGGACTTCATGGGTCTTTTCTTTCCACACCTTCCGTAAGTTGCCAGCGAGCATCACAGGCAGATTATTCACATCTCTCTTCTAGCACGAGTTTGTTACCAGTTTACTCCACAGAAAGTGTAACTGGGTCATGTTTCCCCCGATGCCTTTGTTTTTACAGTGTCTTATTAGTCTATTTGTCTGTTTTGATGAATGTAAACACAATTAAAGTCAATAGTAATGAAATAAGGTTTCTAATGTGATCTTTTTGTGCTTCTTATGTTACAGAACCACCTTATTGTGAAGGTGCCACCATATCATGACCAGCAAATAACCTCAGCTGTTTCTGTGGGAATTTATGTGGTGACCAATGCTGGAAGATCGCACGACGTGCAACCATTTACATACACTCCAGATACATGTACGTAGAATAGAAAACTGGAGGAAGGAACGGGCAGTTTTCCTGCTAAGTGTCTCATTTTTGATTTCTTAGCATTTAGTCTGTGCAAAAGAAGCATTAAGCAATGTGGATCTTTTCAAGCTCCTCTGGCTGGCAAGGTTTGCTGTGTTAAATAATGAAATCTAAAGGCTTGGCTTTTCTTATTTATATGGTAAGAAGCTCAAATTTCAGCTGCATGGAGACAGCTGTTCACAGAGAGTAGCATCCATTTCTAGTACAAGGTTCAAAATGAAGCTGAGCAGGAAAAAAGCTGAGATGTTACACACATTGGTTACAATCCAACCGCAAAAGAGCACCAGCTACATCCTGAGGAATGTTGAAGTTTGACCATACCATGTATTTTTGCTTGTTTATTTATCTTTATTACAATACAGAGTGCAAAAGTTTGTGTGGGTTTCAAAGAAGCTTTATTTCTTTAAGATATAAGTAACTGTTTTGCTTTACTTTGTTTTTCTGGGTTTTTTTTTCCTTTTTTTGCTGTTTTAACATAAGGAAGTTCTCAATGTGTTTTGTCTCAACAGCTGGTACTCTGAATGTTAATGTGAAGAAGGAAATCTCCAGCCCAGCCCAACATTGTTCTTTTGAAGAGGCTATAAAAGGTACTAAATAGATTCTTATCATCGTTGTTAATGGTTTAACTATAAATTCCTACCCAAATTTGGAGGAATGAATCAGACGTCCTGTGAAGATAAGTCTGTGCTTATAAAATCTGGCCGTATTCTTACAGTGAGCTTTGTTTTCTGCTTCTGAATATTTTACTTTATAACAATATTCCTTTAAGTGTATTTTAACGTGAGCTAGTATAGGGCAAAAACATTGCAAAAAATAACATTAAAAAAAGGGGTTTAGTTTTTTCATGCCTCAGGCCCTGCAGTCTAATCTTTATTTCATATGCTTGCAAGTGAAGGAGAAAAGAGCAAGCAGCCGAGGATGGCAGTTAATGCAAAGGATTTAGAAATGATGCAGTGTTCATTTGGGCAAAACCACCTGTAAAGGTGGTGACAGGGAAGAACTGAGTACTGAGAAACACAAACGTGCCACTTGAGTATTTTTCAGCAGCTGTCCTCTGGTTTTGCAAGGCTGCTTTTGGTAGGTCTAGTTGAGAATGTTAATTCTGGCAATTCCAGCTTCTGCCCTTCAGCGAGGTTTGGGGGTTTCCTGCTTTGTTCCAAGGGAGCAAGTTTTACGTTCTCCTGATTTTTTAAGTCTGAAGTGGATTGATCCTTCCCATATTGAAATAAAGTGGAGGAAGGAAATGTTTCTTTAGCCGATTGTTAAAACTATGGTGGTGTACAAAGGTTACTGGAAATTTCCATAGCCCGCCCTGGTGAAAGCAGGTTGAAAGGTAAGCAAATGAACAGTGTGATCACAGGTTTGATAGGAATCCGTAGCTTCAGGTTAAAATCATGAATCTCATGTTTGAAGTTAATAGCTTGGTCTTGGCAGGGGATATATTTATAAGTTGACTCTACAACTTATTAGGGAGGATAAAACAAGATATGATGAGTTGAAACCTGCAGAGAATATTTGGGGGAGAAATATGCAAAAATATTTAGGGCAATGAAGCAAGCTGAGAAAAGGGCTGTAAGTGTTCTAGTAGAAAGATGAAAAAGATGGGGGAAATAATAACTAATGTATCAGGGCAAGCCTGACATCCGTCTGATTTAATATGGAGGCTTAGCCAAGGGAAGACACCAACTGCTTCAGAACATCTGCTGTTCGTGAGAACACAACGTGCTGTTTCTGTTGCTTCGCGTCCCCCGTTTAATTTATGCAACAAATCTCAATTTACTTTCTTGTGTGGGTTTTCTGCTAGCCAGCTCTCTTTAAACTGTTCGTTCCTGTACCTGTTGTTCTGCTCTAGGCTGATCGTGAACCAGAGGTCACACAATTCCATCTGCTTTAGGTGCTTTCTCTTTGCCTGTGTCCCAGCCTGTCCTTCCTCACTGTTCTGAAATGCTAAAGACCAGCTGGGGATCCAGTGGGATGCTCCTTCCTTCCCGTCTCCTCTCAGTGGCAGCAGAATCCTGGTATTCATGATTTTTTAAAGCAGCATCATTTCCAGCAGCCCTGGCCCCAGAGAATGAGCTGCTGCTGCTGGGGCCACGTGCAGTTCTGTACCGAGCTGCAGGGCCTTTCGCAGGCACTTTTGGTCTTTGTCTGGGGTAGCTGTGAACATTCCTTAAAATAATTTCTATTGCAACATCTGCGTATGTAAAAAAAAAAACCCCAACGTGGCTTCCCAAAGCCGTTACGTATTCTTAGCTTTCACGTTTTAAGAGCCTTTTTAAGATTTTGAAGAGTCATTCTGAGATCTGACGAGACTTCAGTGACAAGTCACGTGTCAAGGCAACACGTTTGTAACTCTAAGCTGTTCTGTGAAACTCGAGGAAGATGGGGGGGTTGTGGACCACTGTGCAGTTCAGGTCTTTGCCTTCCAACGCTGTAGTAGCGCTGGAGGATTGTTTTTAAGTGGTGAATGATGGATTCAGTTGCCAGCTTTGGGAGAAAAGGAAAGGGTTAGGGTGTGTGTACCTTGATAAGATGGTGACTATTCAGAATTTTTAGGCTAAGTATATTACAAAAACATAGTGAAAGACCCAACAATGTTTCTCTGCTTTTGAAACTTCTTTTCATTATAATCTCCCTTGTTTTTCTCATTCTTCCAACCAGATATGTCTCTCTGACTGAACATACCACTGCTAGAATCTGATCTGTATACCACTGGGATATTTTTTTAAATTACATCAGGTTTTTTTACTGTTTCTGAGGAACACGTGATTAAGTGCATAGAAGAGAAAAGCTTTTAAGTTGTGGTTATGGTATAGAAAAATTCTGTCTGCTGTTTTTAAACACGCTGTCTGACCAGCTGTCCTGAAGTAGGTGTATTTTAAAACAGTCTCACTCAAATTGCCTTCCCTGCCAGCAGCACAGCCCAACACATCGGGTCCAGGGCTTCTCTTTCTGGAGCCACCCCAAAACTGTGAGTTAACAGGAGGGAAAGAGTTTATTTGGCTGGCAGTATATCGACAATTGTTGCCATACTGATGGCTGAGATTTTATTGCTGAAGACAGAAAATAACATTTCAGGAGAATTTTTGGAGGACTGGTACTGAGGACATGGCTTTCTGTTGGTAGAAATGCGTGGAAATTTTAGTAATATTTAAGCTTGTTTAAAGCATGGAGATCTGTTGCTTTATGTTGGAGACTAATCCCTTAATTTACTTAAAAGAACCCAGGCAATGACAGTTTTTACAGGCGTTACCATTGCTTTGTTTTAAGCTCAGTTTCAGCAGGTTTTGAAATCGAGGAGGTTAATTTCATTTATGGCAAAGATCTCAGGTAGCTTGTGTAATATTTTTAATGTGGATCACGGAAGATTAAAATTAAAGCTGAAAAGATCTAATTGATTTTAAGAAGCTACTGTTCTACTTTAAAAAAAAAGAAAAAGATAAAAAATAGGCCCTGCTAAGACAAAATGAAAATTTTCTCTTGCTACAGAGCTGGCATGAAGATTTATCAAGTTTTTGCTTGATCAGTCCTTCAAGAGGGTAAAACCACAGTGTGAATGCTTTGAGCACTGTTCACATGCTTATCTGAAAGCAGACATTTTTCCAAATGCAATGGAGAAGTTGCACAGTCAAGGTGCAGTACAGTTTAAAATCTGGTAACTTGTGGAAAGATGTCTTAAGCTTTTAAGTTTGTAGTTTAAGCAGTTGATGAGTGACTGTCCTGGTCTAGAAGGACAGGAGATGGAAGAAACCCCAAACTATGGCACTGCTGTTAGTCTTAAAAATAACCTTTGAAGCTTTCACTGGTTTTCCAGGATTATTTCAAGTACTCAGTTGTTTGCAGATCTCTCTGCATGTTGCCATCTTATTTATATGAGTCTGGCAGCTCTTATGGTAGGGCTGGAAAGCAAAGAGGAAGCTGGCCACTACTAGAAGTCCACTCTGCATGACCAGTGTTAACATGCTGTTGCCCTTCTTTCCTTTTCATCTGTGACTGCAGCAGTGAAGGCCACTGGCTGTAACCTGGAGAAGGTGAACATTCTTCCTAGTGCCTTGATAACTCCACTCATGCCAAGCAGTATGATTAAGAGTGAAGATGTGGCTCCAATGGAAGTAAGTGGAGAAAAAAGATCTCCCCCTGTCTTCAAGGTAAGTTTGGTTGTGGTCTGAAGACAGTGGCTCTAATAGCCTCAGTTACATCTCCCCGTCCATCCATGTTCTAATAGCAGAGAAGTGCAACATGCAAGGAAAGTGTCGTGTCTGAGATTGGTCTGGGCAAAGCATCTGATCAGAGGGTGTGATTATGTAAGAGAAAGTTTCCTTTGAAAGTAACTCACCTTGTTCCCACATTCAGATTGGCTACTGATACTACAGTTAAATTTTTTTGTCCCGTGACACAGAACTAGTAACTTACTGTAAGAATATTATTTTAATGTTTTCTCAGCATTGCTTTCATTTGCTTTCATTACCTTGACTTCTTCCTTGAATTAGCATTTCCACTGTTGGTCATTTGCTTACTTGCTTGTTCATGTATGGAGAGATGTACAGCTATCAAATCTCTGTCTGATCGTTCCTGAACGCAGCGGATTGGTGGAAACTTTATGAGCGTGACTTGACCAAGCTGATGAATCACTTCATGTATTGCTCTTTTCAGGCTTCAAATGTGGTTGGACCAACTCAGCAAACATTGGAAAACAGTATGTCTGGCATATCAACTTCTGCTTCCCATTTACCTTCTGAAAACGAAAACCAGCAGCAAATACAGCCCAAGGTGTATAATCCAGAGACACTAACTACGATCCAAACGCAGGACATTTCCCAGCCCGGGAGCTTTTCAGCAGTCTCTACTGCGGGTCAGCTGCAAAACAGCGACGCGTTGCTGCAGCAAGCTGCACAGTTCCAAACAAGGGATTCCCAAACCAGGGAGGTCTTGCAGTCCGATGGCACGGTAGTCACTTTGTCACAGTTGACCGAGGCATCCCAACAACAACCGTCTACGCTCTCGGAACCCGCACAAGCGCTGCAGCAGCAGATCTCGTCCAGCATTTTCTCATCGGCGAGCGGCGTGAGTCAGTTACAGAACACTATACAGCAACTGCAGGCTGGAAATTTTCCAACCAACACTGCCACTGGCAGCAACAGGAACGTTGACTTGGTGCAACAGGTATTGGAAGCTCAACAGCAGTTATCTTCTGTTTTATTTTCTGGTTCAGACAGCAGCGAGGACGTTCAAGATCAGCTAAATGCGGATCTCTTTCAGCAAGTTAGCCAGATCCAAACTAGTGTAAATCCTGGGATGTTTTCCTCGTCGGACACAGCTGTCCATTCCAGACCAGAGAACCTTCTGCCCGGACGAGCTGAAAACGTTCACTCGCAGCCTGAAAATGCGTTGTCCAATCAACAGCAGCAACAGCAGCAGCAGCAGCAGCAGGCGATGGAGACTTCTGCGGCAATGGTGATAGGAATCCAACAAAACATTTGCCAGGCTGCAACACAGATGCAGTCTGATTTGTTCTCTTCGACGACGTCAGGGAACGGAGCCCTCCAGCAGTCACCTGTTTACCAGCAGGCTTCTCACATGATGAGCGGGTTATCAACAGGCGAAGACATGCAAATGCAGTGTGAATTATTCTCTTCGTCTCCCGGCGTTTCTGGAAGTGAGACGACTCCTGCTGCTCAGCAGCAGGTCTCCAACAACGGACCCGCCATGTTTCAGACATCAAATTCTGCAGATGGAGAAGAAGCTTCAGGACAGAGTAAACAGATGCAGAATACTGTGTTTCAGACCATGGTTCAAATGCAGCATAGCGGTGAAAGTCAATCTCAAGTTAATCTCTTTTCATCTACCAAAAACATGATGACTGTCCAGGCGAGTGGCACTCAGCAGCAGGGGGGAGGGCTGTTCCAGCAAGGCGGAGAAATCATGTCTATTCAGTCGGGAAGCTTTATGCAGCAGTCTCCACATTCACAGGCTCAGCTTTTTCACTCTCAGAATCCTATTGGTGATACTCAGAATATATCACAGGAAACACAAGGCTCTATTTTTCACAGCCCGAATTCCATTGTCCACAACCAGACCAGTACTAATTCCTCAGACCAACTGCAGCCTCCCATGTTCCACTCTCAGAACGCCATGGGTGTGTTGCAGAGCTCCTCGGTTCCTCAAGACCAGCAATCTGCCAACATGTTCCTTTCCCAGAGTTCAATGAGCAACCCTGCGACGCAGGAAGAACAGATGTCTTTCTTTACAAGCCCAAATTCCATTTCCCCTCTTCAGACGGCGACAAACACTGAACAGCAGACTTCTTTCCAACAGCAGGCACAGATCCCTCATATCCAGAGTTCTATGCTTCCCCAGGAACAGCCCCAGACCCAGCCTGCTCAGCAAGGTTTGTTTCAGTCTCAAGTGTCACTAGGCTCCATCCAGTCCAGTTCCATTCCCCAGAACCAGCAAGGAACCATCTTCCAGCCTCAGCATTCGATAGTTGCTATCCAGAGTAGTCCTCCGTCTCAAGAGCAGCAGCAGCAGCAACAGCAGAATATGATGTTCAGTAATCAAAATGCCATGACTACTATTGCTTCTCAAAAGCAGAACATGATTTTCAATCCAAATCAAAACCCAGTTACCAACCAGGAGCAACAGGGCCAGTCCATTTTTCATCCGCAGACTAACATGGCATCGATGAACCAGGAGCAGCAGCCCATGCAATTCCAGAGTCAGAGCACAGTGTCTTCTCTCCAGAATCCTGGATCCAACCAGGCTGAAGCACAGCAGCCACCCATCTTCCATAATTCACCCCAGATTCAGTTGGTCCAAGGGTCACCAAGTTCTCAAGAGCAGCAAGTCACCCTCTTCATCTCTTCAGCTTCCATGTCTGCCTTGCAGAACACTATGAGCCAGCAAGAGCTGCAGCAGTCTCCTATGTACTCTTCCCAAAACAGCATGGCAGGAATGCAGGGAACTGCTTCTCCTCCACAGCAGCAGGCTTCTTTATTTCACAACACAGCGGGAGGGGCCATCAACCAGCTGCAGAATTCTCCTGCTTCATCCCAGCAAACATCGGGAATATTCCTGTTTGGCATTCAAAACAGTAAGTGAAAGACGACCGGTTCTCAGTTTGCAGTTTAGAAGAGCTCCTCCTTGGAGTCCACCAGACAGTGATTGGTCAGTTCTAAGATATTTTAAGAAATAAAGTTCTGGAGTAAGTAACGTGGCACTACAGGTGGGAATCCGTGTCCTCACCACGTTGCCCTGCTTGTGGCTGATTTTGCATGAGAACTTAAATACCTGTTGGTCTTCTGATGCTTAGGATGTGACAAAACCACCTTAGAATTGTGTGTATATCTATATATACATATAAATAAGCACATATTATATATAAAATACTATTAACAGATATACAAACAATATATGAAACCAGTGTCTGCAGATGTTAAGAGGGCGGAACCCTTTTTTTAAGACAGCTCTACTAACCTCTTTCTTGCTGCGTTTGGTTTTCACAATTTCTGCCGTGGCTTTCTCCACACATTGTTGAAGAAGAGCAAAGTTTTCTTAAGCTGCATGGTCCAGAAAAGTGTCTTTTGAAGTGTATTTGAAACCCCTTTCACTTTATAAGCCTGCACTTTGCTGTATCTCGGCTCTGCTTTGAGCCTCTATGAAGGGTTTTTTGGGCCACAGGCCCTTTCCTCTGCCTGTAAAGGGCTGTACCGATCTGTGGAGCTCCCGGACGAACAGATGCAGGTGGTGGTTACAACAGCCTATAAAAGCTGTGAACAGGGAGCCAGAGCTGTGTCTTGGTCTGTGGTTGTACCTCCGTATGTGCTTTGCTGTCCAAACTGACAGCTAAGCTGAAGCTCATGCTCATGGTGGGAGGGGGGGGACACGATTTGCAGATCTCCAGAAGGACGTAGTGGATGCCTTGGCTGGACTGAAGACGACACGTCTAATTCGGAAGGGCGAAGGGTGGGCATATTCAACACCACTCTCATGCTGGGCCTTGATTTTTTCTTGCAGCTGAGCGTGGTCCTCTGGGTTGTTAGCAGCGTTCGGTCATAGCACAGAGTCCGAGTATTCGATAGGAACACCTGAATCTCTGCTGGTGCCCCAGGGGAGTGGTGGGCAAAGGTGCTCACGTCAGCAAAAGCGCCTGTCCTGTTCTATGGATATGTGTAAAGGGGCTGGCTAATTCACTGCGTGTATTAACCTCACTTACGTGGTCCTTTGTTCTCCACTTGCTGCTTATCAGACTGTGGCCAGCTGCTAACATCTGGACCAGCTACACTGCCGGATGAGCTGATGGCTATAAGTCAGCCAGGACAGCCCCCGAGCGAAGGACAAGCCCCGGTGCCAGCGCTTCTCTCTCAGCAGATATCTGAGACTCCTCCGCTACCCTCAGCTATGGCAACCAACCAGAATATCGAGAAAATAGATGATCTGCTCGTGTCGTTGCAAAACCAGGGGAACAACATGGCTGGCTCGTTTTAATTAGTCAAGTAAGCAGTGGGTTTGGGTTTCTGGGCTCTTTCCTGCCACACATACTTTATTGTTCAGGAAGTCTTTGCTTCAGAATGTAGAGGCCAGCTAAAATACCAGCCACGCTGAATTAAGGATGTAGCACCAGTGGCTGGAATGAAGAGTTACTAAAAACAACCAGAGCTCAGAATTTGCACGAAATGGTTGAGACTGGGTCTTGTCGTTCCACTGCTGTATGTTTTGTCGTCTCCTCTCACGGCCCAGCACTTCATTAGGAAGGAGAGTAGGTCGCTGGCAGCTCAGCAGGTGAAAGTGTTGTGAAATAGGACTGTAGTTAAAAACTTAATGCTTATTGAGGAAATAACGCCTCAAGCCTGTACTAGGCTGAAGTTGCTCCCCGGGTTACACTAACGTCATGTGAAAACAAGTTCCGTTGGAATATGGCGACCGCTGCGAGAGTGCCACACGCTGGGCCTTTGTCAGAAAGGAGCTGCCACGAGCAGCTGTTACTAGGAGACATTCTGCTTTAGAAGGTGCCTTTTGCAGAGAGGTGAAAGAGGCTTTGACTACAAATGAGTCCCACGAACCAGGGGGACTCTGGAATCTGGTATTGTCCACACTGTGTAACTTGGCTCTGCTTAAATCCGTTGCTGTTCTAAACCCCAAGGAGTTTCACAAAGTGATACGCTTTGTTTTCTTATCTAAGCTATTCGCGTATGGAGTTATGCACTTTAAAAAAAAAGTAATTTAAAAAGAGAGCATCAGGAGAGTCGTTCTGCTCTATGGCAGAGTGCTGCATTCTGGTACTCGGAGCTCCACATCTGCTTGTGAAGAGCAGGCTGAAGGTGAAGGAACTAGGCAGAACCCAGACGATGTCTTTTGTTAGTCACGTCTAACTTTTTTGCTTGCTTGTGTTTTCCTGCAGAAATTCTGTGAAGAGAAAAGTGATGATTTCCCAGATCCTCTCAGACCTTCCGTCTCTGGATTAGGCTGTGTGGAACTGATTGCTTCTGTCAAAAAGTGGCCCTCTTCTCTAAAGAGCACACCCGTGGCCGATTGCAGCGTCTAGCACCTAAGGCTGTGCCCGTAGCGTTTGGGATCCCTCGTGCCAATAATGCTGAGGAGCTATGCTTTGTTTTACCGAGCGTGGGATGGCACCGGTACCAGATTCCTAAACCTGACTAACTGTGGGGTGCTCTCTGAATTTAAAGCATATCCGGTCAGTTGTTATTGTTGTTAGAAGGTAATCCATGTCACCGCGTTTACTTTTTTCCCTCCTCTTCCTTCTTCACCTCCTCTCTTTCGCCTAGCAAAGCTTGTGAAGCGGGAACGCCGCCGCCCGTGCCGCGAGCAGAGCGGTAGCCGGCGGCGCGCGGGGGGACGGCAGCGGCAGAGGAGACCGCGGCTCACGGTAACGAGCGGCCAATTCCCTGCTGCCGCGGGTCGCCGGAGCTGGGCCATCCCCACCTGCCGATGGGACGAACGCTTTCCACCTCTCTCGGGCGTTAGTGCGCGTAGAGCGAGGGCTTGGGGGCTCCAGCAGGGAAGAAACGAAGGGGAACTTCGGACGAAATTTTGCTTTTAAAATCTTTACCCTGTAAAATACCTTCAACTTGAGAAGACCAATCTGCCCGGCTGAGGAGGGAGCTCCTCTGGGTCCCTCCGTCTGCCCGATGGGTTAGGACCCCGTAAAGCTGCGTTAGCCGTTCTCAAACCAGCCTTCTCCCTTTCCTCCGTCTCACGGTTCTGCTCTCTCCCTCAGTTCCATGTTGCATTTTTTAAAGAGACGTAAACGTCCTACTGGCTTTAAAGATCAGAAGCAGCTTTTAGGAATCCGTGGCATTAAATTGCTTAGTCAGTAGAAGCTTTGACAAATAATCAAGGATTAAGGAGAGAGGAAGCAATTTCTCCACCACTTTCTAAGTACAGGAATTCCCCTTAACCAGTCCTTTTCCAGCTGTTACTGATGTCAATCTTCAGCTTGACTTTACTCCAAGTAGGGGGCAAGTTACATCATTTTTGAGCATCCTTGAAAATCTCACTTCATCCTGAGCTGTTGCATCTTTGAAGCACATTGAGCTCACTGCAGTTTGGAAGTGATTTTTTTGGGGTTTTTTTTTTTTAATACCACCAGTCCCCAAGTCTAGTTTCTAGATTGTTGTGTCTCAGTTGAAAAAAAACCCAACCAACCAAACCACAAAATGCTAAAAATTGACTGATGTTACAGAATGTAAACCCAAGCCACTCCAGGCCATGCGCTTATATTGTGAGGCCCGTGGATTTTTTTGGGTGCTCCAGCTCTCCGGACAGTTGAGCGATGTCTGGCTGCGGCCTCCTTCGGATGTTTGTTGCTCCTCCTCCTGCCCCTAGAAAGCTGTTGGGGCGGTTAGAGCCCGACAGCTTCATGTATGGCTATTATGCCCTGGTAGAGTGTAGTTGGGATCACGTCATTTTTCATTTTCGTTCTTTTAAATAACAAAGAATAGCCTGTCAATGTTTTTTAAGTTACTCTCGTCTGTTTACCGTGTGTTTTCTCCCTTAACTCGTGTGCTTAGTTGAGCCGTGTAGAGTTTTTGTTCGTTTTACTGGATTTTCCTGTCTGTCGGTCTGTCACAGCGTTCACTTTCTGTCTCTCTCTTTCTCTCTCTCTCTCATTGAGAGGCATTGAATTACGTTTTCAGTAGTAAGGCTTCTTGCCGATATGAAGGGAACTTTTCAGAAAGAGACCTGCTCTGGGTCATTTAATTTTGAATACAGTTTTCAATCGTTCAAGTTTTGGATGGTTTATATCTAATGTGTGTTTCATTTTTTTGGAAAGCTATATTTTGTATTTAGGAAATGGTATAACTATTTTGCTATTTGTACTGAGTGAGTACATTGGCATAAATATAAAAATTTATATATATACATATATATAAAATATTCTTTTTGCCACACATTTTTGTGGTAAATTTGTGAGTTTGTCTGATGTTCTACCACAACGTGGCGTCTGATAACGGTGGGTGGGGTGGGGTTTGTTATGTCTTTATTGACTATTTAAGTACTTTTTGCAACATAAATAACTTGTTCATCTCTCGCCATTCCATCAGGCAGTTTGTTGTTCCGACTGGCTATGAGAAGCTTCCCCGTGCTTTGGTGTGTCTGTCGCTCGGCGACAGGATCTCGTAAGGAAACCCGTAGGCATTTAGGCCTGTGTTAAGCAAGGGGGTTTCATTCAGAATGAGCCATTCAGCTTTTATCCGCTCTCGTCGTCTATTTAATATTTTATTATTAGCGCCTCTCTGTTCTAACTCTTAATTTATGATTATGCTAAAATGTTTAAAATTTTAACCACGATAAAAAAAAAATAATAAAAAAATCCCCTGCTTCATAATGTCCAGAGCTCCTTTAACCCTGAACCATACTTTATCTTTCTGTGATTGGGTTTGGTTTTTTTTATTATTTTGTTCCGTTTTATTTTTTTTTAATTTCCTGCTAAGACAAAATATTAACAAACTCCTGTTCTGGTTGACGACGCGAAGGCAGCGGTCTCGCGGCATTGACTGAATGCTATACGCAGCTTTGTAGAAGACTGAGAATCACGGACCGAAACAACTTCCAGGTGGACGCGGGAGTCGATAGCCAGTTACTCAGAAATGAACTGGTGGCGTTTGCAGGATCGCGGTCCCAGGACAAGCTGTTGGGTGTCACCCGGGGCCTTCGTGCACAGAAGAAGTCATAGGAACGATCGGTTCACTCGTGTGCCGCTGCCGTTTGTTCCCGTCGTTCCGGAGGGGTGTATCCTCACGTTGACGTGCTGTCCGCCAGTGCCAAGTCACCAGGGACCAATTCTCCATTAACTAGATGGGTGTCCAAAAGAGAACCTCATACCAGGACTGCTACAGCTCCAGGGGAAGGGTATGTTTGATTTGTGTGCGTATTTTAGGTCGCTTATGAAGAGAAGAGAAAAAATACTGTAAAAAAAAAAAAAAAAAATTAAAAAAACCCCCGTTTTCTCCTGCACCATCTTCAAGGGATAAGGTTTCCATTACACATGGTCTATTTTGTTAAGAGGCCAGCTGAAAATGAAAGGAGGTTGTTCTTGCCCTCTCTGTGCAGTCCCAGTTCAGCTTTAATTTTATATTCTTTCACCTCCAGATAGCTTGAACTCCCGGATATGGCACTGATGGCAACACCTGCTGATTAAATTTGCCACGACCTGTGAATATCACCGGGCCACATAATTTTCTTTCTCCTTCTAGCACCTCATTCTTTTAGTGGCACTTTGTTGTAGCTGGTTCTTCAGCTGATGACAGTGCAACAATGAGCAGCATCCTTTGGTGAAAGTACAGGTCATGGTACCTGCTATTAGGAATTTCCACGAGAGCTGTGTCTGCTTTACATCCATGTGAGTGGGTGTTACAACCTCTTAGGTAACAAATATTTTGAAAGGTTTGAGAAAGAGGAGTTGGCCTCCAGAAATATTATTTTATGTGAACAGTTGTCAGGTTGATGTTTTCTGTACGTATATACTCTCATAAGTACTAGGCATGGTGAGAACACGTTGATGTCAACAGGCGTGGTGTGTAAGCTGGCTGCACAGAACACTTTAAGTCATCTGTATATGATAGACTGGAACATCTCTGTTATGAGGAAAGGCTGAGAACCCTGGGACTGTTTAGCCTGGAAACGAGAAGGCAGAGGGGATCTTATTAGTGTTTACAAACATGTGAAGTGTGGGTGTCAAGTAGAAGGGGCCAGTCTCTTTTCAGTGGTGCCCTGTGATAGGACGAGAGGTGATGGTCACAAACTGGAATCCAGGAAGTTCCACCTCAACAGGAGGAAAAACTTCTTCACTGTGAGAGTGACAGAGCCTGGAACAGGCTGCCCAGAGAGATTGTGGAGTCTCCTTCTCTGGAGACTTTCAAGACCCCCCTGGATCTGTTCCTGTATGGTCTGCCCTGGGTGACCCTGTTCTGGCAGGAGGGGTTGGACTTGATGATCTTTTGAGGTCCCTTCCAACCCCTACCATTCTATGATTCTATGATCCTACTTAAAATGTGCACATTATCTTTCTAGGAGGCCAGTTAAGTGTATCCTTCTGTAGATGATTTGCTTTGATATGTGTCACAACACTGACACCCAGTAACACAAGTCTCATCTGGAAATACATGTAATCATAAAGGTTGGAAATGATCTTCAAGATCATCAAGTCCAACCGTCTACTAAATATTATCATGACCACTAAACCATGTCCTGAAATAGCACATTTGGAGGTTTTTTTGAACCCCTCCAGGGATGGTGATTCCACCCCCTCCCTAGGCAGCCTGTTCCAAGGCCTCACCACTCTCTCAGTAAAAATAATTTTCCTGATATACAACTTAAACCTCCCCTGGTGCAACTTAAACCCATTTTCTCTTGTCCTATCACTAGTCACCTGAGAGAAAGAGACCAATAACCACCTTACTCCAACCTGCCTTCAGGCAGCTGTAGAGAGCAATAAGGTGTCCTCTCAGCCTTCTCTTCTCCAGACTAACAATCCCATCTCCCCCAGCTGCTCCTTACAAGGCATTTTCTCTAGACCCTTTATCAGCTCCGTTGTCCTTCTCTGGACTCGCTCCATCACTTCGATGTCTTTTTTTATCCTGTGGCACTCAAAACCGAACCCAGTGCTCAAGCTGCAGCCTCACCAGTGCCCAGTACAGGAGCACAATGACATGTAAAGACTTTTCTATAAGGAATTATAAAAATGCAAGGAAAAATGGATTCAAGGCTGCAGATTGATGGCAATATCATAAAAAAAATATTAAAAATACCTTGTCTTATAAAGTTAACTCATGTATGAGCATAGGGATCATCTAATTGGGTAAGAATATGACACTGGAGGCATTATGATAATGAACCATTAAGTATTAGAGAAGTAAAAAATCAAAAGCATCTTTTTAAAACAAAGCTTGGAAGAAATTAATGAAATCTGAAGTCTAAAGAAAAAAGTAACATCAGAAAAGTTTTAT
The DNA here is from genome assembly GCA_025331215.1 of Actenoides lindsayi. Taxonomy (NCBI): domain Eukaryota; kingdom Metazoa; phylum Chordata; class Aves; order Coraciiformes; family Alcedinidae; genus Actenoides; species Actenoides lindsayi. The sequence goes on along the minus strand of WTSP01022375.1, from coordinate 304,361 downwards.
TGTCATTTTGGTTAAACGGATCAAAAAAGCTGATGTTGAAAGCATAGCATCCCTAATATATCGATAACATCTGTTCATGGTAACACTGTTATGTAAAAATCTTGCTACTTTACAGTTGCAAAAGAAAATCATGTGTCTTAAATTAAGTGTTAAGAGCTGGTTTATAGCAGAGGTTACAGTCCCAGAAGACTGTTGGTTCTAATGGTCTGTCAGAAATTTTGTAGATGCGCCTGTTTTTTGGCTCATGGGTGAGAAAGCAGACCCTGGAAGGTGAGAGGTTGCAAATACAGGAATGTACTTTGGATGTGAGAATGGAAAGCATGATGGCTCTTCAGGTTGAAGAGGTTGATTTAAGACACTTTTATTCATTCAGGTTACTGAGATCTTTCTTCCGAAGTGTATATTTACACTCTGTATTGGTTGCTAACAGGCATGGTGGGCAGGAGTGGCTGGGGAGAGGGATATCTTGGTCCCAACACCTTGTTTCTAGCTGCTTCTGCTATGCCCAGTTCAAGAAGATAGTGATCACTAAGAGCCTGGCACTTAAAGGCTGTAACATAAACATGACCTTTCATGAGAACAACCACACATCCTTCAGGACCACTGTGCTGGCAGTTCAAAGCATCACAGCTTTGGAAACTCAGTGTAACTCTGCCAACAATCTTACAAATAACCCAGTCAATTTAAATATGACCATATACAGAAAACAGACTCTGCCAAAACACATTTGGTTGTGTCTTATCTCACAAATATTCCACAACAACTCAGTTCACTAGTAAAGGCATTTTCCCCTTCTCCCAGTCAGTGGGGAAAGGAAGATCAGAACAGAGATTTCCTTCCTTCATGTGTGTTATAAAGATAGCACAATGGAACTTGACTGTGAATGATGCAGGAGGTAAATCAAGCTGCTTTTACTAACTAAATTCAGAAAATGAAATAAGTGATATAACAATGGTTTGTTTTGTATTTTTTTTTCAGTAAAATATATAAAAACTTGAAAGTAAGGTGCAAGAAACTTACATAGTCAAACTGCTACAAGCAACTGCAATTTAAATTCCAACCCCCCTGAAAGAAACTACATCTGTAGCAGGATTTTTTAAGTCCTCCCCTGATCTGCCTCTCCAGTTGCAACTAACACCAGACAAGTATCACACAGAGCTCACATGTGGAGTAAAGGAATGTCTGAAGCAAGCATTAGCTCAGTGATACCACTAGGCAAAGCTAGGACTAAGTATCCCTTACAAGTATATCTTGATGCTTTTTTAAGTTTGGAAATAAGACATTCCCTGTCTTCCAAGCTCTTGCCACAAAACATCAAACTTCTTGTGTAAAGAGAAGATGGCTTGTTATATATGTGAAAATTTTATTCAAGCCCTAAAGACTTTTGTTGAGGGTATAAAATGAGTAAGAATGTCTATGGGGAATCATCATCTGTTTGTGGCAGGCAAGAAATTCCAAAAATGTTTAGTCTGTTCTGCTCTGTGCTCCTGCAGAAAAGGTTGTATTTCCTTTTTCAGTGCCCATAATCTTTTTAGAACCTTTTCTTTATTGAGCCCATAAACATCACAGTGGAGCTGCAAATCATCATAGTCTGCAGAAACTCCATCAAGGAAGCTAGAGAGTAAATGATGCTGAAAAGTTGTAACAATAGGCAGTTGACTAACTTCACAATAGTATGCACATCTGAGGTATTAAAAAATAATGCAGAGAACCATATGGTGGTTCTCTGGTCAGAATAGGACTTGGTCAATTCACAGGACCAAGATTCAGAATCTTAAACAAATACAGGTTCCCGACCACAGGTCTTCACTGATCACATTCTGCTGACATTGTCTTCTAATTATGCAAGTGCTTTCAAAATGTCTTATTGACAAAGTCAGTGGCTTTTCTGATCTTTGGGATAAGTTGCCATGTCTGAAGAATAAGAAAGTCAAATATGAAACTGTATTCAGTGAAAACCTTTAGGAAGTTATGCAGAGGAATAAGAATGATCAGAATAGAAAACATCTTCCACTTTGCTAAGGACTTGTCTGCCATACATAATTTTAATGTTTTGACCTTTGAAATAATAGAACTAGAAACAAAATGTGCTTTTTCAAATTCATTGGGTACTGCGTTTTATCTTTTAATTTTGCAATCTACTGTTACATTGGGGATATGCTCCATTACCATTTCAGAGACTGTAAATGTCATCTTCTAATGTGCTGGACAATATCCATAAGAAGTTGGTGGCATTATCCATCTTATCCATCTATATATTTTGAATAGTGCTTTTTTTTTTGTTTGTTTTCCTCTAAGATTTAACATGATTTATCATAGAGTGCAATATATTAAAAAGTGATTCTATGAAGTAGATGCAAATTAAATCAGCAAATATATATATTTTTTTTATGATGAAGACAACTTTTTTATAATGTAGTATTTACAGTTTCTTAATTAACAGATTTTTAACATTGTCACTAAGGATTTCAAAATAAACTAGGAATATTCAAGGAAGTTAGGTGCCTAATTTCTATTAATATCTCACAGTTCATAGGCAGTTCGATCTCTACCTTCCCATCATCCCAGGTTTTCTTATTCTTAGAATGAACAATGCAAACCATAGACAACCTTTATTTTCATCCATTTCTTATCATATTTTAAGATCATTTGATTTTATATTGCCCAAATCATGAATGAGTATACATCTGTCTGAATACATATGATTACTGAGAGCACAAACACTAGTACAAACATAAGAGAGGCAACACCACCATTAATATGCTTGTTGCTCAGAGCAACAAATGGATAAAAAGACATAAGAGCCAAGGCACTTACACTGCAATACACGTGTCTATAGGTTACAAATTAAATTGCCATAATTTACCATCAATAAGTTAGTGATGATTTAGAGAATCATCAATTTTCTGAGATATGGAGCATGTAGCAAGGGTTGAGATGAAGCAGTTCCTCCTATATTTGAGGAGGGAATGAAATAACAAACGTGTCATGTCCAGTGTGCGTGGATGGAGTATTGTGCATATAATGTCAACAACTCCTTGCAAAAGATCCGTTAACAAGAAATACAGAGTTCTTTTTGTTAGCATTCTAAATAAATACATGGCTCTACAAAATTAGAATCAGAAAAGAAACATTAATGTCTATCCTAAAACCTTAGAAAATACTATATCTGATCTCACAGAATAGTTTCCTTAAAATATCTCTTTGCATGAAGGCAGAGTTCCGTCTTAATGGGTCTTTCAGAAATTTGATTGCATGCAGAGATAATTCTCAAGGTATCATCAGACAAAAGAAGAGAGAGGAAAATGCAGGGGTCTATTATATAATTAATCTCCTGGCCTTGTTGGAAGGAGCACAAGAGAGCATTAAAGCATAGACCTTGGAGTCTAATAAAATGTTTATCTCATTCATGAACAAAAGATATTAGATATAGTCAAGTTAAGCCCAAAGCAAGAAAAGCTGAAAAAGAGCAGCAAAGTGCATGGGAAGGCCATTTATGAAAAGTGCTGATTAGAACCAGGTTTGATAGCAGTATTTTATGATGCATACTTCTGTCCCCAAAGAACTGTGCACTGTCAGCTTAGCACCACTTTCAGTCAACATTATACTGATAAAATTGTGTAAGAAATTTCTGTTCTGCAAGAAAAAGCTGTGTATGAGGTGTTGGGGATGCTGCCTGACTACTAGTAGCTGGTTGTTGAGGTCTGTGAATGTGAAAGGACATATTCACCTGGAAACACCTAACACCAATTTTTCTCCCTCTTTTCCAGGCTTACTCCATGTGCATTATTCACAGAGACCTGAATTGGAACAACTGCTTAATCAAGTTGGTGAGCTCTACCTCTGTTCCCCACAGCATGCTGCTCCCCTTCTTGTCATCTTCCTACCGTGGAGAAATCCACATGGTATTCCCGCTTTTGTCGGGGTGGAACTGATTTCAGAGAGGCTTTTACTGTCCTAAACAAGGGAGCTTCATCGAATGGCTTAGGCTGGAAGGGACCTCAGAGATACCTAATCCAACCTTGCCACCATGGGCAGGGACGCCTCTCAACTAGACCAGGTTGCTCAAGGCCTCATCCAACCTGGCCTTGAACACCTCCAGCGAGGGGCATCCGCAGCCCCTCTGGGCAATCTATTCCAGGGACTCATCACACTCGTACTGAAGAACTTTTTCCTGAGATCCAATCTAAACCTATTTTCCCTCGGTTTAAAACCATTTCCCCTTGTCCTGTCATTTGACACTTGTGAAGAGCCCCTCTCCAGCCTTCCTGTAGGTTCCCTTCAGGTATTGGAAGGCAGTTATAAGGTCCCCCCAGAGTTTTCTCTTCTCCAGGCTGAACAATCCCAGCTCCCTCAGCACCCTTCACATAGGATTTTCCAGATTGACCTAGCTTTTACTGCTTCTTCATTCTGATCCTGCCTTCCTATAACAGGAGTTTCAAAGTTTTTAACCTTCAAAATTAGTACTCCTTCAAGAAGAATATAAAAGCATTTCCATTATTTAAACAATTTAAAAACTTTATTGCCAGCAGATATAAGCTTAAAGCAATGATGGGGACTGCTCAGAGACCTGAAAATTCTCTTAAGCCGTCTACATCAGGGAAGATGAAGGAAACACCTGTACTACAGCTGACATTTGACATTTACAAACTTCTTGATATACTATTGCATTATTAAAAGCTGCAGATTATCAATTTAATTATGCTGTTATAAATGAGCAAGACATTAGAACAATATGAGTGTTCTTACATGCCCAATGTAAAATTAAGAAAAAACAAAAACAAAAACAAAAAACCCCAAAATGCTTCCAGAGCAGAGCAGCAATTGTATGCTTATTATTGCCAAGGGTACAGCAATAACATATGCGCTTGACACATTGGGGTCACTGCCCAATATTTAGAGCATTAATATAATTACTTAGGCAAATGTAGTGTAACTGCAAGAAATTAAGCTCTTCAGATGGAAGAAGGAAATAGAACGCTAAAGGTAGTATACCTAACAAAGTTTACAAAGCCATTGTGAAGATTTGGTGGCACTATTATAGAGAATCAGCACAGAAAATTTCCAGAATAATTTTTACCAAGAACCTCATTTCATAGTGCGAACTTAACCTCTGTGGTTTCCCAAGATTCATGTGCATCAACACATCAACCTTATAGCCAGATTCTGTCTATGTACTCAGGCCAGAAAGCCAAATAGTTGATTATCTCATTACAGATTTGAAAAAAATATTGGGGGTAAACACTTAAAAACTACCCACAGGTATGTACATTTCTAAATCTGCTAAAAAAAGACATTTGAAACTGTCAGCTATTTCAAATTCTGAGTTTGGTAAGATGAACTCAATGTTGCAATGCAGCTGCAGTGGTCCCACAGTGAAAGGCACAACATCACATGTGTCACCTTTTGCTTTCCGTTGTTGCAAAATTGAATCTGCACAGGCTACGGGGAACAGCATTTCAGAGTCCACCCACACATTACCTTTTAAATAGCATTAAAGAAAAAACAAATCAAAACCAAACAACCCTGGAGAGAATTTACCTCTTGAGCTATAGCTACCCAAGTAGTCTGAAACTGTCCACCACTAAAATATTAATCCTCCATGAATCTGAGGTAGCAGGTAACAGTCTTTTAGGTACTTTCTTTAGAGAGATGTCTTCCATTGAGATTCATCCTAAAAATGACCCAAAACACATTCCAGAAGGCAAGTCACCTGAGCTGAAACCTACTACAATAAGTTAGTATTAAGAAAAGCCATATTATACACCTCTTGCTCTCCACTAAAAAGAAAAATCAACAGCCCTCCTCTCAAAAGACTAGAAACTGCTGCAGTTGTTGAGTGTGCTGAAAGGTGAGATACTTTATTTACTTACATCTTGAACCTCATTGAAAAGAAACAGTAGACAAATATTACTCCTTCTATAAAAGGGGAAGCTAAAGTTGATGAAATTCACATAATTCTTTTTATGTCAAGTTCCAATTAGGATTAGGACAATTTTTATTATCAGATGTTAAGCAAAAATTCCCATTGAAATCCATGAAAAATCAATGTCTGATTCCCATACTGTCCCAACTCCAACTATTTCTTCGAGCACAAGAGTGCCAGTATATCAGTTAGGCCACCAGTGCCATATTTAAGCAAGGCAATCCATATTTAGATAGTCAGTGTTTAAGAAGTGTCATCACTTTTCTACCAGAATACACCGTGATTGGAAATAATAACATTGGATTAATAAAAAAATAAAACTCCATTCCTTGTCTGTTTTAATTAATATATTTGAAGACAGGGTAGTAAGTGTTTTGGAAGAAGAACAGTATTCTTCATTTCAATTCTGGGTTTTAATATTTTAAGAAAATATAAGTACTATAACAAGAAAAAAAAAAAAGTCTTTCCTCTCCCCCTCACCCCCCTGGCTTTGGTGTGACTTTTAAGGCTACAAAACATGCCAGATTAAGACCTTGGAGATGGAAATGCTTTGCTTATCCACAGGGCATGTTCAGCACTGCCAACAACTATGCAACTTTTCCCAAACAATGTTCCTCAAGGATGACTTGAAAGGACCACAATTAGGGGCAGGAGAATAGTTTAATTTCCATGCCCATTCAATCCTTGACTTCTCTGCTGAGCCTGCCAACTATTGCCAATTGCAATGGTGGATTTTGTGACATGGACACTTGTCCACTAGGAACTGGACTGAGGCTGCAATCCAATGTAATTATTTTCAGTCACTATTGACCTGTGAGAAGTTTCAAACAAGGAAATGTGGAACGTTTTCTGCTTTTACCTGCTCCCTCAACCAATGCTACCACTGTAGCAGTGACAGCTGAAGTGTTCCTTGACAATTTCAAAACCATTTTAATATATTTTTTTAATTTGTTAATCCTTGTCTCTGATTAATCTGGTTACCAGTAAAAAAAAGTACACAATAGTGTACAAAATTTACATTTTTGGGTTTTTTTTGGTTTTTTTTAAATAGTCCCTAACTTGAACCGCATGTCTTGTGATGTAGTACAGGATGAAAACACTAAGATCCACGATGTGTTAACCACTCATCCTTTCCCATTATATCTTAAGAGCTACCCTGTGATTTCCGCCCCTGCCACCCCCCCCAGGAAGTAAATTTGAAAAGTAATTTTCATGCAATTTGCATGTGCACAGAAATATATAGATGTATTTTAATTCTGTACTGAAGTAACTAAAAGGTAATTTGGTAGTGACAGGACCAAAGCTATAGCAAGAATGCACAGTTTTGCCTGACCACAGAGCTTAAGCATTCTTGACTTGTGTTCGGATGGGATCGCTGGGTGCCACAGGCATAAATCAAGAATTATCAGTTGATGACTAGGTATCATTTAGCTGTAATGCTTTCAAGCTAACCTACAGGAAACAAAAATACAAATAATGTACATTGCATTATCAGACTCAGAAGAGAATGCAGAAAAAAAAAAATAGGAGGAAAGAAAATGCAGTCCTGAGGCAAGATTGCTCTGTCCTTCCTCCCAGTTTGGGGCAAGAGAGGAGGAGAGAGCTAACTTCACAGATCCCTCTAGTGGCAGCGTCAAAAATGGTTTTTGGGCTAAACCTGAATCTGTCTTTCAGAGCCAGAAGTTCTGTTCGGAATATGGGACTCTGAAGCAAGGCAACCTGCAGAGCAGGTTGCTGCCTCTCAGAAAGGCTGCTTCCAGCAGCACCTCCAGGACTCAGTTGTTCTGTCTCAATTTAAAGTGCACAGAAAGGAGATGGGAGGGAGGGCAGAGGGTGGGGGGAAGCAGAGTGCAGCACGGTTCTTTCAAGGTGAACGGTTACAGAGAGTGGTACCTCTCTGCACGCTTTGATTGATGCAGGTATACAGATCTATCAGGGCCATAACAAAGGATAGATTTTGTATTGGTCCCACAAAATCCAATACATATAGTTAGATTTCTTGCAAGAGAAAGAAACTGGTCCCTTCCTCCAAAAAGATGAACTATGGAGTGCTAGAGCATGACCTTGTGAAAGTCAAAGTCCAACAAATGAACATGGAGCAAAAGAAGAACAAGGTGCCCCAACCTGTAAAATCACCTACACTGAAAATGAAGTTCAGTTTCTTGCCTAGAAATATTCAGGCCTAACAAAGTTATAGTCTCACTATCCAACAAGTATGTTTTTTGACAAAACCCATCCTGGAAGTTTATCGTCGTTTCAGATGTCACATCTGCTCTTTGCCTTATTGTGATGCTCCAGAGCATTAGCCCAACAGTAAACACAGAAGAGTATAAAAGATACACAATCACCCTGCCATCCTCATCTGTTTAGGACTTTGGGTTTTAGAATTGTGTTCTAAAGGGAGCAAGAGGAAAAATACCTGAGTTATAATGGGGAATATATTTGCAGGCTTATATCATTATATGTTTAGTCTGGAGAAGAGAAGGCTGAGAGGGGATCTTAATAATGTCTATAAATATCTGAGAGGTGAGTGTCAAGTGGAAGAGTGCAGGCTCTTCTCAGTGGTGCCCAGTAATAGGACAAGGAATAATGGGTATAAACTAGACCATAGGAAGTTCCACCTCAACATGAGGAGAAACTTCTTTGCTGTGAGGGTGACAGAGCCTGGAACAGGCTGCCCGGAGAGGTTGTGGAGTCTCCTTCTCTGAAGACTTTCAAGACCCACCTGGATTTGTTCCTGTGTGGCCTGTCCTGGGTGACCCTGCTCTGGCAGGGGGGTTGGACTCGATGATCTTTTGAGGTTCCTTCCAACCCCTAACATTCTATGATTCTATGACTAAATGTGCAATATGTTTATAATTTCACTCTAAGTTATGCAACAGCTTATACTTTGTCAAGAGATGGTTTTTGATTTGTGTAGTCTTTTCAGCATGCCTGGAATGACAGATGCTTACTCAAGTGAGGGGTGCTTTTCTGAATCTGAAATGGACTGTACAGTGTGACCACCTTCAATAGCTAATTCAGGACTAGGTGTAGTAGAAATCCCAGCAGACAGCAGTTACTTGGTTAATGTTGGGATGTATTTCTGTGGCATATCCACATCCTGGAGATATTCCCCACCTTAACTGATAGTTTTTAGTAAACTTACTCCTCTCAAGATATACTTACATATTTCTTGCACTTAATTACAAAACCAGCCCAGAGGAAGAAGACTGCTTCTTCACTGTCTTGAATCCTAAAATATTTTGAATGCTGTTTCTTGAGCATTTAGTGCAGCATTTATGGAAGCTCTCAGTTTCAATCTTTATAATATATGGACACTTTCTACCAGGAATCAAAGGCATGCTACAGCACCTCAATGTCTTTCTGGTGACAGGCCCAACAAACTGCAGGGCTAATAAATTGCTGAACAAATTTTTACAGAGCTGAAAATCCACTGTGAACCTCTCAAACCCCATAGGTTCAGAAAGCTTGAGCAACAGTTCCAGGGAGTAGAAATGGTGCAGATGGACGATGCTGGTGAGTTTCACATGTCCTAGGCACTGCCAAGCAAGGCTGTATTTCATCTGTCTCCAAAGCAGGTCACAGAGGGGGCTGGGTGGTCCTGAGTCACTGATAGTGTAGATAGACCATCCAAATCCCACACTCACCCTAACAGGGGCCAAGGCAGCTATTTCACCAGTTCATGGTACCACATGGTTACAGGAAGGGTGGGAAGGACCCCCGCTTCTTTTTCCTCCTTTTGGCTCTCAGTACCAGGTCCTGTTCCCATCTGACTTATCTCTCAGCAGAGGAACTGGGTTTTATTCCTAGACAACAGCACGATTGAATGCATCTTTAGAAATGCCCCCAAAGAGTTATTCTGAACAGACTTTTAAAAATTTCTTAAATACAAAATCAGAAATATGTACTTATGATACTTGTTTTTAAACAAAACATCTTGCTTTGCATGTTATCTATGGCCTTGGAGATGCAGCTTTAATCCATAATGTGGTCTTTATATTGTGTCCAATGAGGTCACAGTAAAATATCTCACCCTGCATTAGGCATCTATACATACTGTGAAAATGCCACTGTCTGTAATAGGCTTTTTTTTTTTTTCATAGTGATCATAGCACCTATGATATTTTGATTGCCATTGCATTAGCACTTGACTTGAAGACAAAGGGACAATCTTTCTTCACGTAAATGTTAGATGCATGTCCTAGATTAAAGAAATATTTTTTTCTTTTGTTTCAGCTCCATTACTTCTACTAATTGAGAGGAAATTTGAGGAAACTTTCCTCATATTACTAGAACTCACTTTTAACAAACAAAATGAAATTGCTTTGTGGGATTTTTAATGAGAAACTAACTAGATATTATTCCTTTTGTAAACAAGGCAGCATTACCTTTTCTAGATGTAGTAAGACAGGTAGTGAGAGAATTAAAATGTAAACAGAAACAAGCAAATACTGATAATATGGTACTAGACATATACATATCTATATGCGCTCTTTTAGGTTAACATGGCAAGTTTTAACACTGATGACACATTTTATTGGGTCATAGTTTTCAGAGAGAGGAAGAAACTCATATGTTCTGCTAATACAAAAGTTACTTTCCTTGGATTAAAGTAAAAAGCATGTTTAAGGGGAAAGAAAATAATTTTCACACAACTGAAACTATATTTTTAATGTGTGAAAATGTCAATTTTCTTCTTGGATAGTGTTAAAAAAGAATCCAATCCCCTTATCTTTTTTAGAGTTTTGATAAACATATATGTGAAGTGATGACTTCCTCTTTTCTCTGGAAAAAAATAATGACAAATAACTGCAAAACCTGCGTTGTCCAACTGCAGTGCAGTCAGCTCTTTTTAATGTGTATTGCACATGCTACATATACAAAGACCTCTATAATACGTTGCCTCACAGTATTAAGCATCTTTTTAATGAAGAGAAATTTTTCAGCTGCTGTAAGGAATCAGTACACATATATACACCTTTTACCTAGAAAACTGTGTTGTGATAGAGCTGCTCACTTTTGCATTATACAGTTTTGATTGTGACCTTTTTACACAGATGTCTTGTCTCATCCAACTGAGACCTGTAACAAGAGTCAGAAGTCAGAGAACAGGACACTTTGCATTGAAGAAATAAACTTCTAAATTTTGATAACATTTTTTTAAAAGTACAGTTTGATGACCTGTTAATTGTCATCTCCATATAAGAAGCAGAATAGGGAAACAGGGAATAGTAGTTATCTGCTTCCTAGAAGGTAATGGGCAAGAGATGCTCATGCTGTTTTTTTTGTAAAGCACTGCATACATTTTCACTGCTAAATAAATTAGTGATAAAATGAGACATGCTATTTCTAATGAGGGATTACCTAGAATTAGAAATAATTTCTTTTCCAGATCAGGAATGGCCTGGTTTATAGTCATCTCCCCACCTACTGGAGACAGAGGACATTCACTGTAGCTCACAGCAATGCAGAACAAGAGGACCCCATCCCAGCTAGAGTGGGGGTTTCTGTGTTGAAGCATAATGGCAGCGTGCACAATGCCCAGTTCTAAAACTACTCTTTCTAACAGGTTTTCAAAACCTGGTTTCTTTCTTTGAGGCAGATAAAAAGTATCTTCTTATGCTAATCATAATGTGAACCACATTATGCACATGAACCTCTAAATGTCTGGTAACAATTTAAAGTATAGTGTAGATTTTAATACCGGGAAAAAAATCCTGAGCAACATCTGAAGGTGCCATTTTACAACAGACACTGCAACTAGGGAAAAACCCACCACAAATAACAGTATCTCTTGCTATCACCTTTATCACTCAGTAAAAAAGGAAAATGAAAAATAGTCACTGAGTGACAGAAAACACATGGTTTGCCAGGTTCATTAAGGAATCTGGTAGCACATCTGGGAAACTGAGACTAAATATCAGACTCTCAGAATACTCTGAATATCAGCTTATCAGATTTTGAGAGCAGTGCTTTTGTAATCCTTCTTGTTGAAATTTAAAAATACCCTTTTCATAAAATGCAAGCTAAACCTGTTCTTTAAATTCCTTCACATTCCAACTAGCAGGTCTTAGGTGGAAAGTAAACTTAGTAAGAAAACCTCAGTCACCTGATGCTACCCACAAATACACAGAGGCTGGTTTTGGCAGTTGTATTTAGGTCATTTGCTCAGGTATCTTCACTTTTCAGCTAAGCCCCCCATCACAGTGGAAACAAGCAGTGGCTGAGGATGTCGGAGGGAGCTAGCTGAATGTGCTGGGAAGCAGCACATGTGCTATGGGATCATAGCCTCAAAATTTGGACAAGCAGATGTTCCTGGTACTAAAGTACACCCATTTTCTGTAGGACAGTCCAGAACAGCCCTTCAACTCACAACAGAGAAGCTGCGCTGTACCCTCCAGCACTCCCTTTCTCCAGGCAGACAGCCCCTAGCATGGTATCCTTCAAACGCCTCTAGCAGGAAAAGCCACTTGGGGAAAGTGTCTGATAAACGTGCTTTAAAACAAATCTGAAACACTCCCAAGGGACAGAGCTGTTAAACTACAGCCTTGAGTTTTTAAACTATATACTGCAGCTTTTTGCTGTGCAGGATTTGCCAGGTCTTTCTGTATTTCATGACTGAACATGGTGAATGAACAAGCACGTAACCAAAAACACAGTATGCATTGAGGTGCAATGCCCTGCACAGTAAGAGAAACTAATTCAGACTGATTTCATTTTGACAGCAGCATCTGTGCTGCTCAAAGTTTCTGTGCCCAGGGAAGGCTGTTACACCTCTCAGTCCAGGGAGAGTGTGGAAAAGGTGACTTAAAGCTGTGCCTGGAGCCTAACAGACTGCTGCAGGGGCTGCTGTCATCAAAAGCATAAATTAAGAAGCTCTGAAAGCTGCTCTGAAAGCTCGTAACGTACAAACTCACCTGAGGTTTCTAGCCAGCAGCTTCACAGCCCACAGTAACTAAGGATCCTCTTACAGGAAGATACTAGAAAGGCCATGCTGATGCCCAAAGCACTCCATATTCCCTGAAAACTTCAGCCACATGCTAGAAATAGCACTGTCTTGATACCAGCAGAGGTTTTACAGCCTCCTTTACTGACTGCATGGGGGGGTGAATGCCTGATGGAGTGAATTTTCCAAAAAGACAATATGTAAAATAAATTAGTTTCTGTGTCTTTTTAGACTGTTGTCCAAATACTGAAGTATGTTATCCAAGCGACACCCGAATCTCCACCAGAATGCCCTCCAAAGTTTTAGCTGGGAAACATAATTAAAACAGGCCTAGCCACTCAAATTCCCTAAGTGATCATTAATTAGAGGTCTCAGGGCAGACATCTGATAACTTCATCCCAACAACCTAGAAAGGTGGCAGAATTAGAGAGATAAGAGGTGATGAAACATGACTGAAATCCATGGCGTGCTTTTAAATACCTCACATATCTGCAGTTCTTCCTCTATGGTTATGTGCCAATCTAGAACTGTTCCTAGTACATGCAAATTAAAGTTGTTCCTCTTTTTATTGTTGTTTGGCTGGAGTTTTTTATTTTTTGGGGTTCTTATTTGAGATGAAAGAAATTTTTTTTCATATTTTCCGGTTCAAAGCCTAGCCCAATACATATATTAGTATATATGCATGTCACCTTTTCATTTTGTACTTCACCTTATCAATAAAGCAAGTCATTATTTTTCTTAAAGTAAAACATAAAGAATACTGAAAAGAAGCTGCTGTATTACATTATTCTACAACGAAACTCAATACAAGTTCATAGGTCTCCTCAACATCCTTGGTGAAGCACATCCTTTCTCACTGAATCTGCTTTTTTCTGAAAGCCTCTGTGTTAAGAAGACAAGTGGAAGAATAAAGAAGTGATAGCAGAAGGAAGGTAGTATTTTATTTAAAGGGAAAGTTATCAAAGATAACCTAAAATCACTAAATTGGAAACTAACTGAAAGCAGCTAGTGAATGGGAAGCTCTGATTAGTGATCCTTCTCTCCCCTCATTTTTTTGGACACTAGTAAGAATTTAAATGGAGCACTTCTGAGCCAACCTATAATACATCTTCTGCAAATAAAAATATAAAAATAAAAGATACATCTGACTTTGAATTTTTTCTGGGTCTCTTTCTGACTAAATCAAAACCACAAGCAAAGAAAGGAAATTTAAAAGGATTAGATTGAAACTATCATATTTCAACTTTTTTAAGAACACAAATAAATAAAAGAAGCAAATAATGCCTTTAAGAAATCTGTTTTTCACCCCAAATAAACATTTCCATGAAAATGGAAATCCATTAAAATCTCCATCTTTTCTGTTGCTGGCATGAAGGCTAATGAACTCTGGCATGAAAATTGAACTGGATATTTCAATCTGAAAACCACCTTCAGGATGCTGATACCTTTACAAGGCTTCAGTGCTTAAACTTGACCTGAAATGCAACAAGAATAACCTAAAGTCCTGAAAAAGGTACGCTCACTTGAGCTAACATTTGCAAACAGCTTATAAAGAATTAAACAAAACCTACAAATATGCTACAAATACTTAAAAATGCATGAAGACCCATGGGTTATTGAACTACGTAACAACATACATCAGTCCTTTATTATAGATGTATATTAATAGTTAATTAAATCCACAATTATGTGAGTATGCAATGAATACTGAACTGCTGGGATTTTTTGTTCGGTTGGATTTTTTGTTTGGTTGGGTTTTTTGTAATACATGTGTATACTTTTTTTCTTTGTGTGCATATGTAGAATGTAAAGAACCCT
>WTSP01022375.1:269668-284668 GCA_025331215.1 Actenoides lindsayi | reverse complement strand
CCCCTTCTACTTGACACCCACCCTGCAGATATTTGTAAACATTCATAAGATTCCCTCTCAGGCTTCTCTGCTCCAGGCTAAACAGCCCCAGGGCTCTCAGCCTTTCCTCATCACAGAGATGTTCCAGTCCCTTCATCATCTTTGTAGCTCTAATGTCATGATGTGAGGTCCTATCATTCTGTCCAGGACACCTATCCTGAAGAGAGGACGAAATGACATGGGTGGGACTGCATTTCAAGTACTGCTCATTGCTGTGATTGACCTGTAAGACATGATAGAGATTCTTCCCACTTTTACAATTTATAATTGATTCAAATCTACTGCCAAACGTACTCAGCCCTCAGGCATCTTGGTACCCATTTTCATCTGTAAGACAGACTGTGAAGGTCTCCAACCTAACATGCCCCAAGCCTCCTAGTGCTGATCTCAATGAAAACTGATAACTTTGGCTGCTTTACAGAAACTGCCAGTGAAGTGTAAGGTTGTGAGGAGTAATACTGATTTTTTTGAGTGTTATTAACAGCTTCAAGCCAAAGTTAACAGAAAAATAACAAAAAGAAACTTGGCATCTTCTGTCCCTCTGCTTGATCTGGAAACCTCTTATGAAAACAGGATGGATAATAAATAGCTCTGTCCAAGTCTCGTGTAGACTAACATGATTAAAAAGATAGCACATCACTCAGCATGTTTCTTTGGTTCCTCACTAATGAAGGAGAGCTACGTATTCAGCTCTGTTGGTACAGTGTTTTATCAAATGCCAGAACCTTACACTCTGCTTGCAACTATTGATCTAATCTGCCCACAGTGTTCACTTGTGTAGAGCTTCTCGCTCGTCACATCACAGGTAACAGGAAGCTCAGCTGGATGCTTCACACATTTCTGTGGGCAACAAGGAAGTCTGGGCTGCTTGGCATTTGCTATGAAACTCTAGCCTGAGATTTTTGGGTTCAAGATTTATTCTCTAGCACTGAACAAGACTTTTAGCAATGCTTTTACAGGCTGCAGGAGAAACTAGCAGCATGCTGCAAGTGCACATGCTGCCAAACTCTGACCCAGGCTCTGGATCCTCTCCCCAGATGTTGTGGGTGGTTAGGTATGGTACTTCTGCATTTTTATTTTTTTTTAACAAACCAACCAAAAGAGCACTTGCATGAAACGAAAAGAGTCAGTTCATACAATGAGGTACATCTGGTTTTGAGGGAATATCATGTTTTCCCCAGCAGGATCTTTTCCTTGAACTTGCCTTCGAATAGCAGTTGTGAACAACCTGATGCAGTGACAGCATACAAACCAAGGACGAACAGGAGGAGTGGGAGGGCTGGGGTTAGGTGAACAAAGGGGTTAGTGAGAGCACTAAGCTGAGTTTTCCCCTTTGCAACAAGCCCCGTGGTTATTTAAACAATGGAGTGGGTATTAGACTATTAGACACATCTTTAACAGCATTTTAAGAAGACCAAGCCTCACAGAAGTCTTCAAAAGGGGAAATGTGGATTAGGCTCCATTTAAAGCTTCTTAAGAAGCACTCTGCTCTGCAGCTGGGAGTTTGGAAGTGCCCCAGGGTCCCTCAGACTTCTCTGAGAAGGTCAGCCCTTGCACACAGCCTATGTAAGAAGAGCAAGCATGGGCAACAAGGAGTTTAGGTCTTACTAGGAAGAAATTACACATCACCTGACAACCAGATCCATATCAATGTCCTTTGCCTTGGGGAGTGACTTCAGATCTTGACATTCATTAAGCACGGCACACAAACACAGGAGTCCTACCACCACGTTTTGCTACAAAAAGCCTGCAGATAATGCTGAGGGTCAGGCAGGGTCCCCCCATACAAGAAGGCATGGGCTTTTACAGGTTGAGCCCTTGACATGCCATAGATATCTAAATGGTTTTGCCCAGGGATGCTGGCAAGGATCACACTTAGAGGCGTTTTTGGGGCATCCCAAGGGCTTTCCATGGAGAAGGGAGTAGGTCCCCTTGTTACAAGGTTGCCCTCAGGACCAACCTGACAGAGCAATATTTACATGACCAACGAGGTCCCACTTAATAGCCCTTACAAAGACCATAAACCTTCCAAATTAATCACTGGGAAGAAGGAAATAAGTTGCCTCCTTATTTACAAGTTTGTGTAAAAATAAAAGGTCCTGTAATGTTTCTACTATGAAGAACCCTCTTCCCATAACATTTCAATCAATGCTTTACCAGCAGTGACTAATTCCACATGCTAGAGACATAAGCTGCTCCTTCCTCATACCCTCCCCCTTTCTTAAGATTTCGACTTGCAGGTAGGAAAAAAACCAACAAAACAAAACCAAACCCTTCTTCAATTGCTTATTTCAAGGCTGTCATCAGGTAGCAGTTTTTCTTCCTACCAGATGACCAGGCAAGGCAGAAATTATAGAGCTCCTATAGAAGATTATAAGTTTAGCCTTTCAGAGTGGGGAGGTGTGTAACCTTCCTTTCAAGCATCCCTCTGTCACCTTCCTGCCCTCTCCCTGAGGCTCATTCCATCTTGTTCACAAATCAGAGGTAGCTGACAGCAGCAAATCAGATCACATAAATCACTCACCAGCGGGCAAGGTGCTGCAGCAGGGAAGGTGAGGCTGCACAACCACTGTGTGAACCAGAGGTCGCAGAGATGCTCCTCACCACTCACTGGCAGACCCTAGTGGCACAGGTGACCCCCACATTCCCCTCATTTGTGCATGGCACCACATCCAAGACCTCCACCCTGGCCATGTAATCTCAAAATTATGGCTGAAATGTCAAAGTTGGGGCCTTTATAGCACCACCTTTAAGACCTAGATCTTCACTTAGTCATCTTTGATGCTTGTCTTTTCAAAACAAGGTTTTCCAAAACAGATTTTGACACCAAAATCTGTTAATATTTTAACTCCAAGTTAGAGAGGGCACTGCACCAGTCTACCTTACTGCGAGAGTTTTGTTAAACAGTGGTTAAAATACAACACACGGGTAGCTTGAATACCTGCCACACAGACATTAGTGAGAACTATGAGCATAAACCCATAGACACATGAAAAACCCCCATGATACACATGTCACAGGATCAACTCTCCACCCTGGGGACTGTTCCCTTTAGCATGACACAGAAATGCCTCATTTCTAAAGGTTCCAATCACTGTTCTGATACAGAGCATTTTTCTTCATCCTCAGAGTTATTTCACAAGAAGCATTTCTTCTGTAGCTGGAAACAGCTTTCTTAATCACAATAGATGCCACCTTCACCATCAGAGAAGCCAACCAGTTGGCACTGCTTTGCAGCCATGGTTTGGGTTTGAACATGTAAATACACTTCATTTTGTTATTCAGCTCTTCAGACAGCACATGTCATTTTCTTTAACTGCTGTAACTCATGCAACATTACTGTGTGACATTACAAAATCTGAAACCTAAAATCCTTGGAGATGGAGATGGGCCATAAAAGTCTTAACTAAAATATATATGTATATTCTTCAGAGAGGAAAGACATCATTTTAAGAAGGAAACACCCTAACTCTGGAGAAAAACAACATGCAAGGCTTTGGATATATCAATGTCCAATACATAAACAAAGAAATTATATTAGTGACATAATTTGAAGACAACTGCATAGGCAGACATGGCGACTGGTGGATATCCATGTCTAAGTTTATAATTTCCACTTCTTTCCTCAAATATCTTTTGACAAAAGAAACCACAAACAACTCATAAATTAAAACCACTAATTTCAATCTGATCTTTCATTAGAACTTGATCTATGAAACCTTTGTCATATTTGCACCAGGGGTCAATTTGGACAACTTTCATTGCCTTCCAGCAATAAGCCAAGTGGAGGATTGGGTTACCAAGATCAGCCATGTAGTTTTGCCAAAGTGTGAGAACCAACACAAGTGATTGGTAATTAGCAACCTTGTGTAGAATGTGGCAGTTGGAACCCATGACCTCTATTTAGCAAAAGCTCAAGCCATAGGAAAGTAAATTCAGCAACCATGAAAATTTGGGTATAAGCAAGACTGAGACAGGGAAATTCAAGAGCAGAAGGAAACGACAAAAAATAATTGTATGCTTTGTGTCACAGGAAACTCTAACCCAATGTCCAGAGTGGTTTGTCACTTGAATAGAGCTTAGGGAACTAGACAGAGCTGTCTGAAGAATGTCGCCATCCAACAAAAAATTCCTGGTCTCAGTTGAGCACAGAATTGGAAAGCTTTTCCATTTTAAATCAAACACCCACACAACTTGGATTTTTGAGGTTAGTGATTTTCAATGAATAGTCGGAAAAAACAGACTTTCAAAAAAACAAAAAAAAAAGTGAAAAACAAGTGTTCCAGTGCAAAGGGAGTTGATGAAAGTTTTTTGTCCAGCTGCATAGGAAAAAGTAATCCTAGCAGTGTGCCCATAAATCTTCATAAAAGTGTTTCTATTCTTTGGCTCAGCTATCACTGATGCATTTCACCGCAGCATAAAGACTGGAGTAAAACACACACGAGCATGCCAAAGTTCAGCTGCAGATAACTGAGGGGAAGGTCACACTGTTGTGATGAGGTAGTGGTGTAGGTCATCTATAAAAATTCATGCAGGCATCCTCTAAGAAAGGGGGTTAGCTCTACACTTAGGTCTCAATTTTGTCCCTCATTTTGTTCACCCTGGCAGGATATCTTCTGTTCTTTGTGCTGTGACAGGCCCACTTTCTCAGCTCAGTTGCTATAAGGTGGTGCTTCACACATGTAGCTTTTATTCAACCGTGGCCTCAGGAAATTGTTACTCCCATGACACTTGAGGGGGGGAGAATCTGCTATGGACATCACAGATTTTAGATTCCTCTTGTTTAAGAATCACAAATCTAGCATTTGATCTAAGTGAAACACACTCCAAGAGGTTTTTATTGATAAAAAAACCCCACAACCCAACCAACCAAAAAAACCAATAAAAACCCAAAACAAACCAAAAAACCCAGCAATTTCTGCTTTGAGGTGACTGGATGACTGCTGTGCCAAGGATTTGAAAAGGCAGGTGGTACTGGATTTCCTTTAGGACACACCGTTTCTTGTGTTACTGATGGCAATGCTTAAAACTATCCAAACCAGGACTCCTGTGCCCTCTAGTGTCGTCAGAGCTGAGTAACACAATTATTTAGCACTTCGTTACCAAACGTACAAGTTCAAATGCAGTCCGAGGTGTTACCGAATGTTTTCCTATTACCACTCACACATTTTTGTTTATGTCAAACTCTGGACAGGAACAGGAGCCAAGTGGGACCACAGACTGCAAAGCTCTTCCTCTGTTCCACAAGATAGCACAGAAGTAGCAGTGTCTCAGACAGGAAAACCACCTTGGGTATCCATTTTTGCTCAAAATGCTAGCAGATGCCAGCATCCTTTGCAAATCAGACAGCTTCCTTCAAAGATTTCTTTTTTGGACATGCATATGCTTCTCGGTCCCATCATCTTCGTCCTACCAAGGACTGTAAGAACACAAAAGCAATCCCTGGGAATACTACCACTTGATTCCGCACACAAGACAAAAGTGGGGACCTGGTCTTTGTTCCACTAGGCGTGGGCTGTCTTCAGCTGCATGCAGGGAGAAATCTGTAACTCCTGCGATTGCTTCTTATTTACCTTTTGCTGGTGAGAAAACACCTCTCTAAACCTTTCCCTCTTGCCTACGCACACGCTGCTTAGGTGAGTCCCAGTGCCTCCAGTATAGTCTTCTCCAAGTACTTTTGAGAGCCTCCTGTGCAGTGAGGTGTGCAGCTTTTCAATCAGACCCCAAACATTAATTTCTCACTTGTTCCAAAATATTTTATGCAACCACATGACACTGTCTTGCTCTTATGAGAGACTTCCCAAGAAAGAGAAATAGAAAGCAGACCAAACACTACTAAATTCTAGTAAAAGCCCTCAAGGATGTACCTCTGGGTCTTTTTTAAAAATATAGTGTGAAAAAAATCCCAAATGAATAAATACCATATTTCATATGAAACATGCAATCACTTTCTTTAAAAGGAGAACAATGAACTCTCCCTTACATGGCAAGATTTACCAATTTCTGTGAAACGCCTGCCAGACAACAGATTTTAGAATGCCTTAGTCATCTTCAAGTAGTATAGCAGTCTGCAACAGCAATCCAAAACATGATGGAGTTTTACACTGTGCACAAGGAAACCCAATGCCTTTAAGTCAGATAGCAGCTGAGAGAGTTGGAATGAAAATAAGTTCATTAGGAGCTCTGTAACATTTAAAGAATCAAGGCACCACCTAGAAATGTGCAACTCTTGCCCCTCTCCCCAGTGACCAGAACCCACTAGATGGCATCCACACCTCAGTTGTCCCTGCAGGCTCCTCTGCTGCACTGGGAATCATGTCCTTTAGCTGGTTTAAAAATTAAGAAGCTTCACACTTGCGGAAGAGTGAATCAAACATCGGTAGTCATGTCACAGAAAGATAACTTTTAATTGTTTTTTCACTAGTCAAACTCTTGGTCACCACATGCTAAAGCAGCAGCGTTACTCATCCTCCTCTGTCATCATTCCAAAAAGTTGCTTCATGGGATGTTAAATCAACACCTAAAAACAAAAGGCTATTCTTTCTTCTGAAAAAGTCCTAAATTTTTATTTTGCAACAACAGAGAAATAATTTGTATTTACAAGCCTTCATACATAATATAGTTCTCCTGTATTAAAGCTATAGAGGAATTGCTTTTAGTTTGTCCTCTGGTTCTCAAGGTATAGACAAATAGCTTCTTTTGCTTTGCAAGGATTTGATGGTAAAGCAGTTGTCTTTGACTCCAGTGTAGACATCATTAAACAGGAGTTCCTGCTTATTAGCAAGGACCATTCTTGTCCAGCTGTTTGTTCAGAGAAAAGCAGATTTTAAAAACTACATTGCAAGAGGCTGCTTGCATAAGCAGAGAGATTCAGGTACTTTTGATATTCAAATGTCACATAAGTGTTTAAACTGCAGGCTGGGTACTCAGTATATGCAAAGCCTCATATCCACCAGCTCCCTGGACACAAAAACATATCTCACTGCACAGTCCAGTATTATAATCCCTCACAAGTTCCTCTTCAGACTCATTTGTATTGTCATCTTCCCATCATCCCCCCACTGACACCCCTCCTAAAGTCAGCCCCACAAACACACCTCCTTTACATCCCTGCACACTGAGGTTTGGAACCCAGCTCCTACAACACTTCTGCTGCTCACCTTGATCTCTTCTAACTTTCCACCCTCAGCTTTCTTACCAAAGGTGATAAGTAAGAACTGAGGACAGACTGATTAGCTGGAAAAGGAGAGTTAAGAGACTCAATCACCTTATATTCATTATGGAGATACCAAACATGATAAATGAGAAACAGCTTACAATAATCAAGGAACACATTAAAAAGGTGTGTTTCTCAGGGTCAGCTCACTGATGTTTGTTCAAAGCTGTGTCTGCACTTGAAAATGAAAACAAAATGTTCCAAAGAGTGTGATTTCTGTTAAGGTCGAAACCAAGGCTCACAGACATAATACGACAGACCAAGACTATACTTGGCAATATGAAAAAATTGATGCTCTGCAGCTTTCATCATTTTGTTGCACTTCTACATTAGTAGTAGCACAGAGGTGGAAAAGAGATCCAGACTGCTCAAAGACTTGAGCTTTCCTACTGTCCTATGCTTCAGTAAGATGATGTATCTTAAAAATAAACAAGAAGTTAAATAGTGAGTTGTATTAAAAAAAAATAATCCATTATATGCCCAATGTTAGGGGGAAGGAGGAGTTTGGAAGCAGAGATGGGAAACTTCTGTGACTGTGATTCCTTTTTTTCCCCAGAGCAGAAATAACATACCAAGCAAGCAGATGTTGGAAGCAAGAAGGGGACCCATCCCTTCAAGATGGTCTCACAAGCCAATGACATAAGTAAAGATGGGCTTCAGAATCATACCATCTGCAAACAGGGTTTCAGATCATGGGACATCAGCCTGATAAAACCACAGGAAGGCCACAGTGTGGACATCCAGTCTTCAGCACCATACTTTCACTACACAGATCTGCTCCTCAGGGTTCAGGCTGTTGGCTAAAGTTATTTCACCCTAAAAGACAGCATAGAAGACCCAGAGCCACAGCAGACATCAGACACCCCAGTGCAGGGTTTCTGAGCCAGTGCTGCTCTCCAGGAGGGGCTCCTTTTTCCTAGGAGCAGCAAGGATCGGTCATATTGATTCAACTCCTAATTCAAAACCTCGTTCAAATCAGTTGCCTGCTCCATTTCCAAGCCAGAACAGAGGCCCAAGATACTTCTTGCCAGCTTCAGTTTGAAAGACATAGGAGGCAGGCTAAGATGGAGTCGAGAGAAGTGCATGGGAAAGCAGTTTCCACTGAAGCAAAAAACAAACAGAAGTGAAGATAGTAAAGTAGCAAGTGGTAGAAAGTGTTAACAGAAGTGACAAGAGCTAAACTCCTCTGGAGGCAGAAATGTCATGTTGCTTGATCACATGTTTAGATTTATGGGTTTTGCTGACAGAGCTGGAACACAAATGAGGACTTATTGCACCAACATCATGAAGAAGGCCACATTCTGATTCATGTTGGTGACAAAATGCTCAGACAATTGTAGGTTATACCTTCACTTGCTTCCACGGCACTGAAAAAAACCTCCTTTGCGTGCTTGACCGTTTCTACCACAAATCCAAGCATGGTGGTGGGTCTGGTCGTATGTCCGGACTCATGTCAATAGCATACAGAGCCAAGCAAGTTCAACTCTGCTTCAGGAACAGCTTTGTGAGGCTCCAGTTGCAGCCTGAATCCAGCACAACAAGCTAAATGGCATTGAAAGCAGTGCTGCTGCAGCTCTGGCCTACTGGAACAAATGTTCAAACACTAATAAATTCTGTTTGAATAAAAATGAGCAGTTAGAGTAAACTTGCTTCCTATTTCCAAAAGGAAAATTTCCTCTGATTTCATTTAAAATATCAAATCCTTCCCCCCACCCCAGCTGAGTACAAACAAACATCTGGAACTGCTGTGTTTAGGTTTTGTTTATGTAATTATTTAGCGGATGGCCAGAGGGTTAGAAACTGCCAAATAATTCTAGTCTTGGGAGTTTACATTAACTAACTTCCGTGGGATTTGGGATTCATTTGCCAAGTTTCAGATGCAAGCAAGGCTTTTGAGTTTGAGTTGCAACTCCTGGAAAGAACAGTCAATAAATGGAAATGCCAGACATGCATCCCTAATTCATCTTCATCCCCAAGTATTATTGTGCTAGCTGAAGCTGTAACATTTAACTCTGCGTGTGTTGTATTGAATAAAAACTGGCAAACAGCTTAAGCCACTCTGTTGGTCCCAGAGTCATCTTTATGGGGAAGATGTGGCAATGACCTCAACATGGTTTTTATTTGGTGACTCTAATTTTACAGCTTATATAGGAACAACACCTATCACACTGTTACTGCCAAAAAATCAATTTACTTGGTCAACACTTTAAAAATCTGAATCTCTAAAAAGCTGGACTTCCAAAGTTGTGTTTGAGCAACAAAGCAGGCAGGCTTCATAGAAATACTGCAAGTCTACAATGGCTGGCAGAGTTTAACCTATTAATGTAGCAAACATTGGGCTGCAGTGCTGCCCATGTGTGAGGAACAGAAGTATGTTTTGGAACAGGAGGTCAAAGAGGTAATGAGCTCTTGCTATAGAGATCACAGCATCTTAATCTTGGGGAAAAATTAGTCAGTATTAGGAAAATCTCTAAAGAGATGACGGGTAGACCCAATTTCTGACAAGAAAAGCATATCTACTGCAGTTATTTGTTGTAGAGATAGACCACAATTTCTCATATAGATTAGCTGTGTTTGCATGCCTATTTACACATGTCTATGTGTATAAACGTATGTTCCACAAACATAAAACTGTCACCCAAACAATGGTAATTCTGCAGAGAGAAGAATCAAAGTGCTGTGTTTAAAAGCAAAATAATAGGTACATATGTAAATTAACTTTCTACAGCAACAAAAATATGTTCAGGTATTACTCACCCTAACAAAACCTCAGTTCTCACCTCCTCACAGATTTCTATAACTGGGTTTTTTAATGCATGGGATTAACCCAGGGCTTTCCAGGATGATTATTTCTATCGCACAAGCCTTGAAGTTGCATGTTGCTGTTGTAAATTGCTCATATACAACATCAACCACAGCTTCCCATGCCTTCCCTTCCCAGCCTTCCTTTTCATGGGACCCAAGGAGGAGGAATACGAGCAGCAAACACCTCTATGGTGAATCCAGTTCAGTTACTTAAGTATTTTTTTTCTCTCTCCTATTTTGGAGCTATTCTAACACCTCCATCACAAAATAGCATTAATTTCAAGAGTTGAGGGGGTTTTATAGTCGAAGTTATCTTTCATGCACACAAATTGAGCAAAATTGTCATAGAGGTATGGAAAGAGTTCTACCAAAGGAAACAATAGTATTTAAAGTTCCCTGTGTACATTTAAATGGATGATTTTGGATTTGTAGTTGATTTCGTTCTCCAAATTTGACATAAACGCAAAATTCCACAGCTGCCCCCCCCCCCCCGCCCCCGACTGATGTACTAAAGTATGAGGAAAAGGAATGTGTAGTTTCTTTTCGGTTTCCTCCTGTTATTACCAGGTTGTTCAGGAACTGATAAACCTTCCAGACCAGTGATGAGCATGAATTACTTATAACTCTCTTAAAAGAAGTTAACAACTCTGTGTTATAACCACCCAAGAACATATTGTCATGGGTTCACAATTCACCAAAGTAGTACCTAAAAAGCATTAACTCTGTATGTAATCCTTCCTGGTTAAGTGTCAGATATAGACTCCTATCTGCATTTTCAACCACTTTACAAACCAACTAATTTTTGAAGAACTGTTAAAAAATAGCCTTAATATTATGCTTATTAGTCTTCAATTTGGCTGCTGTAATTATACTGAGAATTGTGAGAGCCTCTTATGAGGTATGGTACATAGTATTGGAATGGGAAATAGTATGAAAAGAAAACAATACCATTGTTTCTTTAATAGATTCCTATTCTTTGTAACAGAGGAAGTTTCCAAGCTTGCATTATTAATGTGGTATTATCTTTTAAGCATAAAAACACTAGAAGAGATTTAGCAGTGGTTTTCAAGGCAAAACAAGAAAATTTAAACTGGGGCACTGGCTGGTTTAGTGCATTTTTGAAAGTTAAGCCTTCAAAGAAGGTGGTAGGGGAAAAAAAGCTTCTTCACTACAGATCCTTAAGGAAGTCAAGCAGAAAATTCTAATCTGAAGAAAAATAGCTTTTAAAGAAAGCAGACCTGCAGCATTTTTCTTACAATTATAAGATTTTACATCTTGCAGCAGTTCAGCACCATTGAACAGGAAGTGTAGGCTTGGTATAAATACATAAATCAGAAACTGATTTCTTATTCCAAGATTTGACAAGCTCTGATTCTAGAAGAAAATCCAAAAGGCTATGGCTGCTGTTTTTTTAATATAACTCAAGATTGTAGTTTCCTTGACTTGGCCCTCCTGTAATAAACAGTCAACTTCTTTAGCCTTTATCTCCTTCCACTGTGTAACAGTCATGTCTTCCTTAGTTATCCCTCTGCTAAACCATAATAATCTCCCTTGATAGGCCTTTCCAGCCTTCCTGAGGATTCCCCTGGCTTTTCCCCAAATTCCATTCAGGTTAATCAGTTTTCATTGTAAAAAATTGCTTTCCTGGAGGTTCATTTGCAATGTTATTAAAGGTCGTTTAGGGAAAGTTCTCAATTGTTTCTTGGATAAGCAATAATAGTCTTTCACATTCTACATTTTGGGGGAAAAGTCTATCAATAATATTCACCTAAGGCTGAACATTGGTGAGACATACTGAAGGAGAACTGCATTAGGAGTAGATTGGAACAGTTTACTGTTGATGCAGTATTAGCTTCTTGTCCACTCAAAAGTGAGTCCAACGACAGCTGAAGACAATGGAAACAAATCTGTTAACCCTATTAAATTTTATTGTCTGACTAAATGGTGTTGAACTCTAGACTACAATTTGAAAAATAATATAACAACTTTAAAGCCCCTTTGTAATTATTAATAAAGCTACATGCTTGGTTATTGCAATGTTTAGTGTTTAAGCATCTACTTGACTACATGGGACTTTCTGAAACAGGTTCTAAGAATGGATGGAGAAAAGCCATTTCACAAAAAGGTGGGGGGAGAAGTCTTGAAACACAGGAAAGGGCAAGTAGTCGGGAACCTTTAAGTAGAACTTTCCTCACCTCAAAATATACAGAAACATTGCACATCTACTGGAAATCCCTTGCCGATGTGTGGGTCAGTTTAGCACCCTTGCACCCTGCAGCCAGCTGGGCAAGGGCACCTTAAGTCTCTTAAGACAGCTGGAGACAACAGCCTCATGGGCTGCCAGCTGCTAAATCTAGCAAAGCTCATTTGCTGGAGATCTTTGGACTGCAAAATGATACTTGAGGTCTTTTCCAACGTGGTATTCTATAAAAGTTAAAGAAAAAGCCTTTCAGTAGACTAAGCTTAGTCAGAAATAGAAGAGGAACAGTCTGAATGGGATCAAATATCTGCTAGAAAAATGGACCTACACATGCAGCAAGCATCTGCTATTGAGAGGTTGCAAGCTGGAGTTCCAGGGAAGACTGCTCTGCATACACACACAGGTTGCCTAGCAGGACATTGCAGAGGTGCTTCAGTTGCAGTGGGAAGCATTACTTGCTCAGCGACTGTGTTCATCTGCTGCCTTCATGAATCCAGCAGCATTGTGTCTGCAAATGCAGTATCTGCAGCAAAATTAAACATCTGTTAATATATTCTGCTTACCTGATGATTCTCATTTAGTCAAGGTAAAGATGGTGCATCTTCTTTTTAACGATATCTCGTGTTCTCAAATAAGTTCATTTCCCTTCTTTTGCTTAAGCTTTGAAAACCCATCAGCAAAAGGACTAGGAAAAGGTGAGTGTGGACACAGGAAACAGCCTTTCTATAGGTTTTTATTCATGGTAGCAAATTGTGCCGTATCTTACTAGATTAAATCATGCCACCTTATTATTTTGCTTATTTCCATGCAGCAGCTTATGTCAGAAAATTAAAAGAAAGGAGAAATCATGGTTCTTTATTACAGAACAGGCAGATGAAAAAGCAGCTAGATTAAATTCATTTTAGCATTAATAATCCATATGTAGCTGCAAAACAAATGCTAAGTTCCTTGGCCCAGTTTGCCATAAATAATTCGACAGATCACCTCCAATTTGTTTACATTTGTTGTGCTGAACCTGACCACCCCCTTACCCCCCTTACATTCCCTAGATACCAGAGGAAAAAGAGTAAGATTATTTCTTATGCCCATTTACAACCATTGCACAAATTCATAAGATTGACTTTTGACATCCAGAATAAAGAAAGTTTTCATTAGCTGCATAGTCAGGCAAAAAATATCACAAGTTAAAATGTATTATTCAGAAGGAAGGGGCAGCAGGATCCATATAGCGTATCTGTAGACTGAACAGTATGGTCAGCACTATGCAGAAGAAAGGTGGTTTACTTCATGTCAGTGCATGGCTCGATTCCCTCTTAGAGAGAAGCTTTAAGCATCAATTAGCCCTCAGTTTCTGGGCAGGAATTCCCAAGTGAACACATTCAAGCAGGACAAAAATGTCTATGATAAGATATAAGATATCTATGAAATTGGTTTTAGTAAACAAGAAGCAAGGGCCAGAAGGACCTAACTGGAGAGGCAAAGCAGCAATAGGAATGTGCTGTTACAACAAAAATGTACTATCTTAAACAAATGCCAGAAAGAGAACCTTTCTGCTCCTGGAAAGTATTAATTCCCAGTTGCTATTTTTAAACAGATAGAAACATATGTATTTGAGAGATTGCCAGCTGCTGGTTCAGCATTTGTTTCATACCACTGTTGGCAGCAGCAAGTAAATGCTGTTTACAGCAATCATAACGCAGAATAAATTCTGACTCAATTTCCCAATTGACCATCTAAGAGCTTAATTGAATAACACGGGAGAGAGAGATGTGTACATTTTCACCACTTGCAGTCCCCTAGATGTTACTGAGCAACATCTCATTTCCCTCTGAGCACAATATTTGAAGCCATCAAACAGGTTGGGCTCAAGGCATGCTGAGGTGATCCAGCACCTTTGATGAAGTGCTCTGTGCTGCACTGCTCATAGCCATGACTTCAGTTTGATGTCAACATCATCCAGAAGTGCCCTTATCCCAGTTTTTTGACCAGGAGAATCCTGTAGATGAGGGGAATCTTAAAATAGCTTCCTGAAGAAATGCTTCAAGCCATCCTGCTACTCTTTTTCCTTATGATGTTACTATCCTAAGGCAAAACGATAACAAAAATCTCCTTTTAACCCCCTTTTTTTTTTAATCCTTCTAATCAATTGCTCTTAAAGAATTGATATTTTCAGGACAGAGGACAGGTTCATCTCTGACAAAATCCTTTCCCACCTGTTTGGCTTAGATGGGTTAATTTGTACCTTTAATGCCTGTCAACCATTTCCAGGTATTCCTCCCCCTAGTTCTTCAATGCTTACTAAACATTTATCAAGGGAGGCCACTAAATACCTCGGGCAGAGTTTTTAGTGTAATTCCTTAATTTGCTAACAGTCCACAGTTATCTGGACATACAAAAGGAATTATTTTCTATCCACCAATTAGCAAACCAGGAGTTCAAAAGCTTCTGCAAATGCATTAACACAGAGTTCCTTAATCCATAAAAATTAATAGAGATTATGTTAGAGACTTAAATATTTAAATCCTTGACCACATTAGTCACTCTCTTTTATGAGCAGGTAACTCCAGCTGAAGTCCTCAAGAGCCCTGTGTGCACAGCAGAACTAACTAATCTCTTCAAATGAGAAACGTGAGCTTTTTACCAGCTTTCCCCCAACAGCAGAAGGTGGCTGTCTCCCCAGCTTTTGAGGGCCGCCATTCCATTCCCCCCCCCCCCCCCCCCCGGGTTCTTACTGTATGAC
>WTSP01022375.1:237313-269568 GCA_025331215.1 Actenoides lindsayi | reverse complement strand
GTGTGTTGTTTTGGTGTTTTGTTGTTTTTTGTTTTTTTTTTTGTGGGTTGTGGTGGGGTGGGGGTTGTTTGGGTTTGGGGGGGGGGGGGGGGTGTGTATTTTTTTGTTTTTGTTTTTGTTTGGCTGGGTTTTTTTGTTTCTTTTAACTGAAAGTATAGTTAATTTTCCATTCAGACAATGCTCTCCTTGCTCATGGAGGCTGACATGTAATGGTGGTTTTAATCTTGTGCCTGCAATTGCTATTTCTAATTGATATAAAGAGACACAAAAGCCAAATTATATACTCCTGAGTAAAAGAGATTAAAATGAAAATACTGCAAATTCAGTTCTAATTTTATTTATAAACCTAATCTGAAAAAAAATGTCACTTTTTTAACTGATTCTGAATATATCATGCTGACTGTAAAATTATAAAACTCCCACTGATGTATTCAGGAAATTCAGTTGAGCACACTCAGTAATTTCACTTTACTAGTCATTAGGTACAAATTACTGTTCACCATAAAAATTATGAATCAGTTGTCTGCATTTCTTTTTGATTTGGAAACTTAAGATCATGAATCACTTGCAATTAATTATAAACCACACATAAACCAACAATGTGAATCATATTCAAAGGCTATGTTTAGAAGTGTATCATTCGTTTGCTGAATGTCAGGTATTGAAAGCATTACTCTCAGTAATTTAAGGGTTTTCCCAAAACTTCCAGCTCCAGTTCAGTAAAAACATTTTATCAGATTTCCAGATTTGGGGAAATCTTTGTTTAAATTGATTATGGAAGATTATTTAATGTCACCTTGCATTTCCAGGGCCAGGTTCATGTCACATGTAACTATATAAAAGTAAGCTTAACAGATAAAAAAGCCAATCCTCAAATAAAAAGAGATTAAATAATTTATTTATGTTACATTTTAAGATGATGTTCCCTTAGACAGCAGTAATAGTAATACAGTATAAAACTAGCCTTAATCAACAAGAATAACACATTTTGGTACGTTCTTTAGCACATAAACTCTAACATGCATGTAAAATGATGTATTTTAGCTTTAGTACAGAATGCACTAAACTGCACTAAGAAAATGGTGTACTTTTAAAGAAAACCTGCAGGACGTTTTGCCTCACTATTATGTTGTGAAGTGCAATGTTTTCACAGAGCTTTTCTGAAAAACTATAAAATGGGAAACATTTTGTATTTGGTTTCAAATGGTACCTCATACATTATTTGAGACAATTATTTTTCTTAAAAGATAGTGAAAGGAACATTTTTTTTCTCTTTACCTTTGATATGCTGCAGATTAAAAAAGGATATTTCTTACATTACAACATCCTTAACTGACACAATAGAGCTGCATATTCAATCCTGTCCAGATCCCTTCTTTTCCTCAAGCAAAACAACACTCCTGCGCAACTTAGTGCTATCTGAAAACTTATCGAGGATGCACTTGATCCCCTCACCCAGATCATTGATATTCAAGAGAACAGGCCCCAACATTGAGCCCTGAGGAACACAACTCATGACCAGCTGCCAACTGGATTTAACTCCATTCACCGCCACCTTTTGGTACCTGTTCCAGCCATGAGCAGCCACATTCTACAAGAGAATGCCATGGGAAATGGTGTCAAAGGCTTTACTAAGCCCCAGGTATAAAACATCACAGCCTTTCCCTCATCCACTAAGTGGGTCTAAGAAGGACTTAAGCCTTTCTAATTTTGTCCCTTCATGACCTCGTGACATCCTTGTAGTCTCCTGAGTTGCCTCCCTTCTTCCAAAGGTCATAAGCTGGTTTTTTTCCCTGAATTCTAGTCAAAGCTCTCTGTTCAGCCAGGTCGGTGATCTTCCTCACTGGCTCATCTTTCAGCACATAGGGACAGCTCACTTCTGTGCTTTCTTGAAGGATGTCCAGCCTTCCTGGACTACTTTGCCCTTCAGGGCTTCCTCCCAAAGGATTCTGTCAACTAGGCTCCTAAACGGGACAAAGTCTGTCCTCTGGAAGTCCAAGGTGGCAGTTTTGCTGACCCCACCTCCTTACTTCTCCAAGAATTGTAAACTCTATCATTTCATGGTTGCTATGCCCAAGACAGCCTCCAAACTTCACATCACTCACAAGTATTTCTCTGTTCACAAACAACAGGACCAGTGGTGCACCTTTTTTATTTGGCTTATGCACCAGTTGTGTCAGGAAGTTAACTTCCACACACTCCAGGAACCTCCTAGACTACTTCCTCTTGGCTGTATCCTATTTCCAGCAGAACTCTGGTAAATTGAAGTCCTCCATGAGAACAAGGGCTAGTGTTCGTGAGACTTCTCCCAGCTGCTTACAGAATGTTTTATCTACCTCTTCATCTTGGTTAGGTGGTCTATAGCAAATCCCACCATGGTACCTGTCTTGTTGGCCTTACCCATAAACACTCAACCCTATTGTCACCATCATTAATTTCTAGACAATCAAAATGCTCCCTAACATACAGGGCTACCCTACCACCTCTCCTTCCTTGACTGTCCCTTCTGAAGAGTTTACAGCCATCTACTGCAGCATTCCAGCTGTGAGTCACCCCATCATGTTTCTGTGATGGCAACTACATCATAGTTTTCCAGCTTCACAATGGCTTCCAGCCCCTCTTGTTTGTTGCCCATGCTGTGTGCATTGGTGTAGGTGCATTTCAGTTGGGCTGTCGATCCCACCACCTTTTGGGAAGGGAGAAGCCCTAATTCCTACATGACCATTCTCAGGCATTTCCATGGTTTGTACCTCATTGATCTCCATCTCCTACCTCCACTGAGGTGGCAGACCAAAGGACCTCGCTAGCACACCATCCCTCACACATTGGCATGCCATCCCCAGGCTTATCTCTAGTGAGCCTGGTTTTATCCCTTTCCCCTTACAAATATAGTTTAAAGCTCTTTAAATGAGCCCTGCTCATTGATTGTAATCATAGAATCACTTAGGCTGGAAGGGACCTTAAGACATCATCTAATCCAGCCTCCCTGCCATGGGCAGGGATGCCTCTCAACTAGACCAGGTTGCTCAAGGCCTCAACCTGTTCCCATGTCCCTGGCCCAATGTTTTAGCCAAAGTAAATATAGGGAATAGTTTTACAGATACATACATATGAACACACATAGACACCTATCTATTTCTGGAAAAGCATCTATTTCACATTTTTGCATTTGTCTTAATTCTCTAAAAGCTTAACAAAGTCTTCTAGAAAAGGGAGAAAGAAGGAGAAAATTACAGCTGATTCCTGACCAGAGATGTGGAGAAAGAGGTGGTTACCTGTTGACTGGTAACATGAGCCAGTAGAGACGTATTTCTAATGCTCTCTCCTGATGCAGATATCACTCTCTATTAAATAAGGACTATGAAATAGAGGGAGTCCCTTGGTCCTCCCCTTGATCATGCTCACTTCAGACCTGTGTACTGATACAATACATATGTTCTTTGAAGGCAGTGTAAATTTATAAGGATGGAACACACAACAGTAATGGATTCCATTTGAAAAACCTGATCTCAATTAATAAATCTTTATTTTGATTCAGATTTAGTTTTTACTGACATGGTACTGTAAACCTAGTTGCTGAAAACATACAACATTTGCTTTGAGTGACAAATAGCAGGAGATACTAGAAGTAAGCATTTGTCAAGGACTAGCAATAGTAATTTTATTATGGTGCTAAAATCACTGCTGCCTGACTCAGGTCTATACATCAGCTATAAAATTAATGTATGGACCGTATCCTAATGTTGCTTCCTTATCAGCAACAACTGTTTATCACTAATATTAAAGTCTGTGATGGGATTACTTACAGTAACCCACTAATGATATTTTCCCTCAAAAACCTGAACATTCACTTGGTATTTATATTAATATTTTGTTGTTATGTACAATTAAGACTACCTTCTATCCATACATAATTCATTCCCATATTATGTCCCCTTGTAAGATAATATTAAAAGTCTTCCATTTTACAACGATTTTTTTTTTTTTTACAGAACCTGGAATGGACCCGTTTGTATTGTTCGACAGAAATTATTCATGGCCTTTGAATGTGTGTGTGTATATATATATATATACACTCAGAATACCTCACAAAATTAATTGTGGCCTAAACTGCTGGTTTTCACTGTTGAGTCTGTTAGGCTGTGTGAGATGACACATACTTGCTGTACATACATAACCAGCAGAAGCATGTTCTGTTTAATTCCCTTGGACCATTTTATCAAGCTAATTTTAGCGTCAAGGACACATTTTTTACTTCCACAGAGAGCCACTTGCTGTAAATAAATCCTAACTTGCTATATTAAAATTGTTGTGGTAAGCACCTACATAACTCTCCTGAATCTTCTGAGATCTGCATATATTGTCCCCTACGGGGATGCTGTGAAGGCAATAAGTAGTACATAAAAGGAAGATCAGAATAAAATCTAAACACATCTTCCAATCCACACAGTACAGACATCTTCCATTGACCCTGGTACCTAACCAAAAGGAGCCAAGTGAACTGGAGGATGAGCAACTCTCTAGATGTCACAGTAAGAATAAGCAGAAGGAAATGTCTCTTTTGAAACATTTAGTAAAAACACCTGTTTCTCAATCAGAAATCCCTGTTGTAACCTTTTATATCTGGGAATTAAATGCTATGTCCCAAAAAGGCTTCAGCTGTTGCACTGCACAAATTTGAATTACTTACCAATTAAGGCATAGTTATAAACATCTTCTGGTGCTCCTGAATTTTATTAACCACCACACAATCCGTTTCAAGAACTGTCCTTGTGTTCCATGTTCTACACTAAATTGGCAGATCAACATGAGCAACCACATTCCTGCTTCTGGCCAGCACTTCTGACAGCATAAATATTTGGCTGAACAATGAAAGAAGATTGCACTAGAAGACAGAGCTGTGGAGCAAAAACAACCCCTAATTTTGTGGTATAGGCTCTACATTTCTTACTGCTAAAAAAAAAATAAAATAATAAAAAAATCATACTAATCCTGTGGCTTTTAGTACTCAGTGCAGAATTCACCTGTTGCACCCAGCTTTCTCATTAAAATTTTATCCCACATATACACTCCGCAGAACTTCTATTGGAGAGGAAGAAGGAGTGACAGGTATTTCTTTTTAACCTTTAAGAATATCACAATCTTAGGAAGGAGAAAAGTACAAAGATAGAAATGTAAGCAGGAAATAGGACAGGAAGATAGATTGGTAACACAGCTGAGCTGTTTTCATAATTAAAAAGGTGTCAGGGACTGCAGTTTGTTTATTGTTTGTCCAGACTGAATTGCATTCTCTGTATTTTAATATGGTAAATCTAATTGTAAAGAAATCCTTTCTTTTACATTTGTATCCTGAGCAAAGATACTCAGTTTCTAACAGTGTAGATTCAAAGTATACAATTTACTGCTAAAGACACCTATTTTCTTTCTTCTCATCTGGACCTGTGCTACTATGAATTCATTTCACGTTCTGAAGAGGATTGTAGATCTCAGTGTGAGGACTGCCCCTTGTATTTTCAGAATGAGCAATACCACTAAGGCATTTTGCTGTAGTGGTAACAGGAAACGCAGGGGTGCAGTGGCTGGATCACTCAAAGGGAGCAATACAAAAAAATAAGGTTTGAAAAGAGCTCAGGATAACTAAGAGTTTGCCTCAAGTAAGTGTGTGTGTGTGTCTGTGTGTGCGTGCGCGCGCGTTCACTCACATAATATGTGTGCCAATATTCCTGAGTGAAATAGAAAACTCTCTCAGTTTACCCTTTGGAAAAGCACATGTATATGTGGCTTATCCTATGTGACGTAAGCAGAGACCAACACGTGTTCAGACACCTCCATGGCACAGAAATGACTACCTCCAGTTCAAGTAAAAAGTAAGAGAGATTTCTAGCATGATGTGTTAGTGTCAATTCAATGTTATTTAAAAAAACCTACTGGATTTAAATTTGTCTTTCAATACAAACATTAATTGTAGTTTTGAGACATAATCTTATTTACGGAAGTATGTATTGACTTTATTGTAAAAAAAAAGAACTTTGTTCAAATAAAAAAACCATTGACTATTAATTTCTTAATCAATTATGAGGCATAAAGCTTGTTTTTGCCGTAACTTTTTTAACTGTTTGAAATACCTTTCTTTGTTCTAAGGTAATACCTTTTGCTTGCACTGAAAAATCAAACACAAATACAATTTAAATATTTTATCTCCAAGTCAAATTATCTTTTTGTTTATAAAACAAAGGTTTTCAAGGGCCACAAGCAGCAGATGTCTTCCCTAATGGAGAACAGAGGCTGACATACCTGATGCACAACCTTTTGTCTGAGAGAGTCAGTGTACATCCATTTCTATGCACATAAAAAAAAAAAAAAAAAAAAAAAAAAAAAATCAGGATAAACCTCATAGTGTAAAAAGAACTACTTTTTACTCTTCTTTCATCTTTATAGCAATACTTTTCATTGTGTTTATCTCAAATGTACATATCAACAGAACACACAGAGGCAGGGAGTATAAAAATCAAGTGCTACTGGATTGCTTCATAACAATGCCAGTGAAGAATCACTTCATAAATCTGTGGTACCTAATACAACAGATCAGTTTTATGTCATTTTGGAAGACAGATGGAAAAGTTTTAGCATCATGTGCAGGGGCAAAGAGCAAAGACACATATGAAGCATTTTAAAATAAAAGCAGACAAAGTCATGCCCCTTGCTCTCAAATCTGTGCTCCTGTGGTGTGACAATGCCCCCCATGAGCATGCACCTGTACCACCCTTGGGTCCCTTCTACCAATAGGCAGAACAGTCAGAGTGTGGTACCCACCAATATCTGCATTTTGGATTCCCTTGCTACTCTTGCTGCTGCCAAATTTCACTGACACCATTAATTACCCATCACTTTGAGTACTCCAGCAGTATTGTCCCTGTTATTCCATTTCTGATGCAACACAGATTTTTTTAAATTTTCAATTGCATATTTACCCAATTATTTGCAATTAAAGACTACTGTATAATTTTGTAATCATGGACATTTAAAGATATGAACTGTTCATTCCATTGTCTATCAAGAGACTTAATGAATGACATTCAATTGCACAATTAACTTATGTTTATAATGCGTTATTTACTTTGCACTTTGTCATGCCTGGATCAGTTTTGGTCAATCTGATCCACGAGAAGACACCGACTCTCTGCAGACACTTGTGATCTGTCTGGGAGCAAGAGTGCTGAGGACACACATTCATGGCACGTAGACAGTTGTAAGGTTGCTGCAGAGGGACTACTTAAGGAAATAATTGTTTGAGAAATAGGAGCTGTTATCTAAATGTATGTGTGTGTGTAAAGATAAGGGTAAGTTTAGGCCAGATTCTCCTATTCTTCATATTCTCTGAATGTTTTTTGCTCTCCCTTTAAGGAAGCAGCCCCATTATCTCACTTTATTCTTACTGTAGCAAAGAAACTTCCACCAAGATTAGGGGATCTCTCTGGTCAGCAGCAGAAGCAGGGACAGCCTACCTGAAGACGGGGGTTATACTACAACTTGTTTTCAAACAAGTTGCATTCTAAACAAATGCATTCTAAAAAATACATGTGTGAATCATGCTTCTGAAAATAGAAAAAAAAATCACTTATTCTTTCAGAGGAATTATTAGAATGGGTATAAATAATGCAACATGATTTTTTTTTTTTTTCCTACTCCTGTACTTAAAAAAGAAAGGGGTGAGAAATGCAGTAGTTCTAAAGACACTGGCACTATTTAAACCCTTCATCCACGCACAGGGGTGCAGAGGGATTAAGTTTTGCACTTTAAGCACAGAAATCAGTGTTAGCGAATTGCTCTCATTAGGGGTCAGTAGCTAGAGCTAGGAGGACTTCAGTTTTTATTCTGGTATCGTTATCCTGCACTGTTCTTCCTTAAGCTACACAGGCAAGTGACAATATGTAGTTCTCTATCTAGTCTGCAGGACGAGCTGTACAGTAGAGGAACTGTTCACTATCTGTGGCTTCTGTTTTCATGTGAAGAGCTCGTGTGAAAGACAGAGGAGCTAGGTCACTGCCACAGTGCCTCTAGGCTGTGAATGGGCAAGTACTTGCATCACACTGTGCTTTTTCACTTCACAGTTGCATTTCTTTCTCGTTTTCATCCTGTTTGCCTTCATCTCAATTTAAAAGCCACTAGCTACACAGCATTATGTTTTACTTCTTAAACATAGAGAAATAAGAGGGTACCCACAAGAAGAAAATGAATTTCTGATTAGCAAGTCATCTAGCAATAGACTTTCAACTATTCCTTTAAGCTATATGTAATTTGTCTAGAATTATTTTCTCACTACTTACACACAGAGGGGGAAAAAAAAGATTTTAGGTATTGTAATGATATTCTATGGTAAAACTACACCTAATAATACTTGGCAGGGGCAAAACCCAAACTGCTTCAAATTCTAAATATTCGTTTACTCTGGCAAAATGGAGAAATCCCTTCTTGGTATTTGCTGTTTAGACATTGCTGCTTTGAAAACAGCATACAAAATGTACAGAAAAAGTGAGAGAAGTCTGGATTTTAAATTGTCTACTGAAAAACACCTATCTTGACTGACTGCAAGCAGAGGCAAGAAGAGTACATTTCCTTACTAGTAGGGTACAGTATTTTTATTTTCTGTTAAAAACCAAACCACACCACACCACCCAACAACAACAAAAAAACAACCAAACCCCCACAAAAAAAAAAGGAAAAAAAAAAAAAAAGGAAGAAAAAAAAAGCCATTTTATTGAGTAAAACAATTAACCTTGAAGGAGTTAAAGAATCATGACAAACACCTGATCTACCAAGAACTACCCAGCATACTTAGCATCTAGATGAAGTTACCATTCTGTATTGGGTCTAAACTAGCCCTTTTAAAGATTTATCTCATAGACACTCTTAGAAGATTAAGTACTATTGTGCTTAACATGATTTTACCATGATTTGCAAACCCTTTCAAATAATCACATACTTTTTTTTGTAAAGGCAGAAACTTAAAATAATCCAAGGCAATCCCCACCAATACCTGAATAATATTCTAGATCTTCTGCGACCTCAGGATTCTATGAGAAAATATTGCATATCAGATAAATAAATATATACGATTGAAGGAAATAAATTCAGATTTTTTTCAATTAACAATACTCACAGCACCTTGTCAGGCAATGAATGCTTCCAAGCACGTCACACCAGTACTTCTGATGTCAAGTACAAACAAATGAAGAACCATGCAATTCGTGCAGGAAGCTCAACTTTGAGTGAATAAATGAAGAGTTCCAGGATTGCAGGCGGGGTGTGCTTCCTTATTTCTGAAGGATTTAGTAAATCAGAACTTTACCTTTACTAGCCCTGTGGGAGTAGGGACTGAGAATCCTAAAGCTTAATGAAATTCAATTGGTAGGAAAAGCAGCTGTAAAAAGCAAATGTCTGTTCTGATGTACGTATTTAATATCAATTTCTTCATCCCAAAAAAGCTGTGTCTCTCTCAGGAGCATTTTAAAGGCACAGCCAAAGAAAAATATCAGAGGTTATTTTCAGTGTGAACTGTTTTGGGGAAAGCAATAAACATTGCCAAGGGTGAGCTGAAAGAGATACCAACATAATTCAAAGCCTTCCGAACTGATTATATATCAAAATATTATACCTTGATTTCTCCTTCTATAAGGCAGAGCATTAAAACAAGGAATGTGATGCACCCCTGGAACCAACTCCTGTTGCCTTAATGAATTAGAAAAGTGGTTTATTTATTTCTGTAGTAGCTTACTTATTGACACATTTTTGTGCGTGTGCAAAAAGTAATTTCTGGTTAATACTTGAACCATCTGTGCTATTCTAATCCTAAGCTTCTTAGTCTGTACATATAAAAAGACCTCTATTTTATCTTTAAGGGGTCTTGGGATTTTTTGATTCTGTTGAAATTTTCTTCAGATCTCTTATGATTGTACATGTTTTCAACACACTATGAACTTCTACATTAAAACCAGCACATGAGACAATGGGATACTATAGGTAAAAACCAAGTGACAGAACATTAAAATTAGCAGATTCTATTAATATGATCAAGAAAAATCAATGGCAAAACCAGAACAGCTATTAACCACACATAATGCATTATACTGCACGTAAACTATATATCACAGTAAATAAGAAGTTAACTTCAGTTTTCCGATATTTCTTCCTAAATTACAGGAATTTTTAAATAGTTATTATTTGTTTGGGTTAAATGTAATTTGCTTTGTGTTATTATTTTGCTTTGCAGTTTAATATCATTGCCCTAGGCTGCATGGTCTACTCTAAAATTAACATTCTTGCATTTTTTACTCCTATGAAAAGTTACTCCTTTCACTAAAAGTAAAATGAAAACAAACAGGAAAAAAAATGTATTTCAAATAAAGGTAATATTTCCTGAGTATTATGATTCTGACAAACTCTGTATTCTATGGGATGTTCCATCCACATAGTTTCTTCATATGCATTGCATTTCCTAGACGAACCTGCGTCATTGCCTACTGAATTCTGTTCTGACATGTAGATTTAGGAGACATGGTGAAATTAATTCCTTCAGTCTGCATTTTTGGCTACAAATGTCATCAGGCAGAAGTACCCTGTGATTTGGACCGAAATTAAACCATGATTTCATCAGCCTGTGAAACAGACATAAGCTTACATTGTAACTGGGACTAATATTTCTAATAAAACGTCCTTTTTAACAAAACTGAAAATCAATAATAAGAGAAGTTTCAAAATTGACACTAGCCTTTTGAGAAACTGGAAATAGATCTTCCTGTCAAAGACTAAAACTGCTCTCCTCTGTCTAGACTGCACTGGGAGCAAAATTATCAGATTTTCATTTCCTCAATTTCACTCCACAGTGGTAAAACGTGCAAGTATTGATTCAACGGCTGAAACAAAAAGCAGAAGAGCTCTTCACCTCAGCAGGGTCAATGGGTTTGTGGGTGTCTAATTATACCTATACAGGGCATATAAATCTTTCTACTAGTCATTACGTGAACATAAGAGTCCAAAGGCATCATTAGAATCCTTTTAGCCAAACACTCATTCTTCTTTTGTTTTACGAGGGGTCAAAGAAACCCGGAGTTAATATTATCGTGGCTCATAGATTTTCAAATTTGTGTTCAAACACAAGAAGATACAAGCTCTGAAGGAAGAGGCTCTGCATGTGCCCATGCGTGTCCACTTACAGGTCTGATCTCTGCCCATAAATACATGGACAGCTTCTCTTTTTACAGTGTCCAGTTGAGATACACTGTAATGTAAACAGCATGGCAGCACAAACACTGAAATTAATCATGGTATGTTACAAATACAGCATTAGTAAAGCTTTTGGTGAGCACTAATTTGTTTCAAGAGCAGACAAAATGCTAAGAATGAGCTGGAAATGCTAATTGTGATAGAAGTACTCTTATTTTTTGTCACTGTGGATTTCATTATTGTCTTACTAAAACCTCTATCTTTTTCCCTTATACT
The DNA here is from genome assembly GCA_025331215.1 of Actenoides lindsayi. Classification (NCBI taxonomy): domain Eukaryota; kingdom Metazoa; phylum Chordata; class Aves; order Coraciiformes; family Alcedinidae; genus Actenoides; species Actenoides lindsayi. The sequence continues at coordinate 258,069 of WTSP01022375.1, read as the reverse complement.
TACTGAAATGAGCTTATTAATGAAAATAATTATAATACTGCTAGTGCATTAAAACAATATTAAGAAATAAAATAAATAGAAAAAAAAGTGGCTATTATTATTAAGGTGGTGTGCTGCATTATATTATATTGTATCATACTATGAGTGTTGTTTAGAGGGTTTTTAGGTTAACCATGAGTGTAAGAGAATAATATTTGTATCATAGGAAAGCTGTCATATTTTGTAAGCAGATTACACAGATTCTGGGTGCTCAGCATTTTGAACATTAGATGGAGTTAGAGCCTTTCATTTTATCTATGAGAGTAGTAATAAGATCCCATATCAAAAGTGAAAGTGATATTTTTGAAGCATTCATTTACTGGGAATTATATCTTTATCTTACAAACTGACTCACCTACTTGAACCCAAAAGTTGCCATAGGCAACCCAAAGTGCCAAAACAAAGGGGTAACTAGTGAGGCAAGAGACAAAAGGAAAAACCCCAAGTTTATGCGTGTTCACATTACTAAGAAGGCAAACAGAGTCTGGTCCTACCATTTTTATAAGCTGTTTCCAACATTACATTAAAGAAAGTCTCTAAGCTCAGTGAGACATGCTAAAAACGGTGGATAGGATGATATGAAGCAATTATCCACAACAGCAAGAAATCGGCTTGTCATTGATCCTTTCCATCCTTTATTCATTATGATTCTATGCAAAGCACTTTCTGAGGCCTGGTGTAGGTAATCTAGCTGTGCCTCTTGGCTGAAAACATATCTGTGCTGCCAGTCTAACACTCCTCTGCCCCGAGCTCCCATCAAAACTGTAACCCCACTGCAGATGGACTGGAGAAGCAGGAGCAGTACTGTACTGGGTGAGGAGTCAGAAATCCCATAAAACAAAAGGTGGGAAGAGTTTGTACATTGATGTCAGAAAGAAAAAAGGGCACATAGAGAGGCATGATTCAGCAGATGAACCTCCTGCTAGATCAGTAGATTGAATTTCTTCCGAGTTGTGCTGCTAGTGGGTCCTGTGCTCCTTCCTCACCCATCAAACATGCACAGCTCTGCCCCGTCTCCTGCCCCTGCTCCTCACATCAGCCCCTATCCTCCCTGCTCAGCACAGGGCCCACCTGCAATGAAAGCACCCTCAGCACAACAAGCCCCTCTAAGACATCCTCTGCTACTCACCATTTCAGTTGGACGGTCCCTGCTGCTGCCCCAAACCTTGTTTTTTTGGGTCAAGCACCAAGTTGCAGTGCGATCTGTGGCCAATATTTGGATATGTGTCTAATATTCCCCTTATGGAAGTGGCCTCACAGATGTTTGTGTGCCAGCACGTGCTGTTGTGGGGCCAGAGAGGAGAGGGACACGCAGTCCACCACATAGGCACGACAAGTGTGCTGCTGTGATGGATGTCCACAGCCACCTCTTCGTACACCTCACCCACTGACCTGTTTAACAGCTAACTGCAGTAAGTGCTAACCAACAAGGAAGAAATTACATCATACCTCATTGCTCAGTCCCAGGCACTGTGCCTATGTGAAGTAAATGGGACCAAAGACCTGTACGTAAATTACAGCAAATTACTTAGTCATGTGGGAGATTTGGGCTGCTCAGGTGAGAGTGGAACAGTGGCCAGGCACCAGGTACCTAATATAAGTAACTGAATTGGGATAGAATAAAACGGGAGCTGCAGTAAACCAGGACAGTTCTCAGCACCAAGATGAGTAACACAGGAAAAAAAGGAAAAAAAAAAATATTTTTTTTTTCCTCTCTCTCCTATTTTGTACTTTCATACTCCCAGGCATCTGATCGCTGGTTGAAGGGCAAGTGATCCTCGAAAAGTCACAAGCTCTCTACAAATGTGCATGGGAGTAGACGTATATACTGGTGTATAAAGTGAAGAGAAATGTAAATACTCCAGACTATGAGCTAAAATAAATGGAGTCATCACTAACACCATCACCTTTGAATGGTAGTGTATAAAGTCATCCAAAGATCTTTCATATACAACTGAAGAGAAGCACTGAAGAGAGAACTTAGGTTGAGAAAGCAATTTATTTTCAATACTAATGGAGAGGATATGGCAGGATAGAGGGTTCAAAGCGAATAAAAGTCATCTAGCTACCAAACTGCTTATTAAATTTATGTTTTTCTCTTCCTACATGTACCCCTTTTTATTCCTGGTGCCATTTTATGGTGGAGCTTCATAATTCCACATTAAGATTGTCAGTTATGAGTTTTAGATGTGGTGGTATTTACATAATTAATTACATTATTTATTTATAAATAAAAATATTTTTATTTATCTAAGAAATTAAGAAATCTAACATGATATGCATGTGAACTTGTTTGTGTTTGGCTGAATATCCTTGAACAACTGAACTTTTCTTTATTTGCATGGTTTACAGTATTAATTCTATTATAAAAATATGCATATTTTTTTTTATATATATCTAGTGTATTGGCTTCTATTAAATTTAAATATGTGTTTAACATGCAGCATCATAAAAGTTTACCACAAGACATTAGTCTTCTCATTCCACTTCTAAAATAATTTTGTGGCATTCATACACATTTTCCTGACAAAGAGATGCAATAACACAGGGATTAATTTACAAGAAACATCAGAAATAGTCACTTTTCACCTTTGAGGCAGAAGCAATCAAAGAACCAAGACTTACTGAGGAGAAGAGTTCAATAATCAGAGATTTCAAGAAACAAACTTGTCTCTTGAAGCCCCATTTTTCCCAAATTCTGCATTTTAATCACCTCTGTGTTACTGGCATCACTGCACTGATCTCATTTTCTTTGTACTGAATCAGGTGGAGGTCCTATGACTGCAATCTTTAAATTACAGAAACTTTTTTTAAAGAATTTTTTAGATTGCTTCGTTATGAAAAAAAAATAAATTTAGAAACTCATCACTGTTTTATATTGATATGGTTTAAAAAAATACTAGAACAAATCTTTCTTGAAACAAAACATGTCTTTTAAAAACCAACAGTACTTTGAAAAATTGCTTAAAATCCTGCTATATTTGCACACACTTTTCTATCCAACATTAAACTTTTTTCTTTCTACTGTTGGAATATCATAACAGGGATTCCTGAATGATTTCCCTTTTTAATCTAAAGATGTATGTTGTGGGTTTTTTTATATTAATTTCCTTCAGTGTGTGTGTGAAAAGCATTGAATTAAGGAAAAAAAATACTCAAAACAGGACAAGATACAACTCCCATTACAGAAAGATGTCTAGTTTCTTTCCTTTGTATTCAAGCTTCGTTAGCATTTTTTGGAACATGTTCATTCTGCCCACACCTTCCTGCACATCTCTCCCACACTCTGCTCCTGCAGCCCCTCAATGTGGTTCTCAATTACTTTCTTTTGATCGCAACATAGTCTATCCTTCCACAGATAAACGTTTCTTTTGAGTGGATCACTTGCACATAAAGTCTCTTAAGTCCAATAAATATGGTTTTCTTTCATCATGGGTCTTCTCTTAATAGATTTTAAAAGATGTATTTTAAACTAAACCCCAAATATGCCCAATAGCTCAGACTTAATAACCACAGTATAAATAAAAAATGAATGAAGTTTCAAGGATTAAGCCAAACACTGTCTGCTAAATAAATTTCAATAAGCCATTCAGGGTTACCTTACAGGGTTTATATAATTTCAATTTCACTGGTTTATATTACTAATATTTTTAGAATTATATTTTTATGGTACTTAGAAGATTAATATCTTAAGCCATTTTAAAGTTCATGCCACAAGCTAGATAACATACTTAACGGCAGCAGAGCTTCAAACAAATTTCTTGCAACATTAGCTGCATTTAAAAGTATAATCTTATGCTGCTTGAGCTTTTTCAGCAACAGTTTAGAATAATTGGAGAGTGTGTGTATTTACAGTGGAGAAAATAACATACACTATTAACACTGCTTATGATGCTTATCATTACTTTAGATGCAAAGTCTGAAAAAACTATTGACAAAACTCATTTATATATCATGAGGGTATATAAATATATCATCATTAAATAAAAAGCATCTGAGCTTGTAGGACTCATAAGCACAGGCTTAGATTTAAAAAAAAAAAATATACTAACAAATGGATCAGATTTAGCCAATGTTCTTAAAGAAGGTAGTAGGTTTTTTTTCCTTTTTAATTGATGACTAATGGTTGCTCCATCTAAGACATTATCTACTGAATGTACTTGAAAAAAATCCTGGTGAATTCAGCAAGAATTGACAGAACAGCTTTGCCTGAAACTAGCTGCGGGTTTTCTGTTTGGTTTTGGTTTTCTTTGGTTGCTGTTGTTGGTTTTTTAAATACAATCTGAGCATTCAGATTCCCATTTAAGTTCTATCAAGCCTGGTGCCCGAACATGGGAGTTGATACCTAATTCTCATCACCCACCTTAGAAGAGTTTCACTGTTAAGCCAGAGAACATTGGTGTGTTCTGCATCCACTCTTTAGAAAAATCTTAATCAAAAGATTACTCTTTAAAGGCAGCCAATGTTGCAGGAAATCTCATTGGAGATTTGCTCTCCTTAAGTACATTATCTAGCTGGAGTACAAACTTCAAAGGTTAAGATGTTAACCTCAGCTTTACACTACAAATACTGTTCTTACAAGTACTGATAATGTAGTACTCAGTTTTCTTAAAACGACGAGGGGATGAAGCAAACAACTTTTGGACTTAAAACCAGTAGCACAAGTAGAACACAAAAGCATCTTTTCTATAAAACAAGAAAGATTTAAGTTCAGCCTTTCTGAACAACCCCTGACACCACACTGGTTTGGGAAGTACTTTATGTGCTTATATCTATCTGTCCCTGCACAGACGTAGATTAAGTATGTGCCTAATTATTTGCTTTTGAGTTCAGTGGTACCTAAACATGTCTCAAGTGTTGAGCTGAATCATGACCTAAGTGCATAACTTCAGCAGTCTACTTTTGGCCACTCATTCTATGTGGATTGTAAAGACTTAACACGTGTAACTAGTACATAATGAGCACAATCATCATTAAAACTTCTAAAGAAGGGCTCTCTGTGTGTAACATTCAGGACTGACTGCTGGGTTTGGTGTTTTGTGTCTGGGGCTTTCAGTCTATTTCAAGTAAAAATATATAATTCCAGGCCACTCTTCCAATACATCACAGTCATTTTCTGCACTTTAGTTGTTTTTCTCTCCATTTTTCCCACAAAATAAAACATCATTACAGCAGGTTTAAAGTGCACTTTAGTGCCTGCAATCTTCCCATGCTATTCTTTAATATTTCATCATTAAACAGCAAAATAACCTGATATGATCCTAATTTAGTACCAATTACACTGCATTGATCAAAGTGACCTTTTCATACTGGAGCACAAAAATCAATCCCGCTGTACAACAAATGTCAGGGGGATGAGAGCAACATATAATCTGTGACAATCAAAACATTACTTACAAATGAAATCACCAATGACCTGCATGCCAAGGCAATTTCTGCATAATGTGCACTGGTTTTGTTTGCAGCTTTTGTTGGGATTTTTTTGTTTTGTTTTGTTCCCCACTGTCTGCTGCCAGACATAGTTGTGCTATTTCACAGTTTCACTGAAAACACTGAAAATGGTCAAAGTTGGAGGACTGATACCAAAATAACTGCACAAAGCGGTTATAATCTGTCATGCATCTTTATTGTTCAGTGAAGTATGGTTTTCTGTGGGCTCAAAAGTCAGACTGCCTTCTGACAATGCTCCTGGCATATCAGTTTGGTGATACTTCAAACCACGGCCAAACTTACCGGGTCAACCATCAGCAGGGGAAACACCAATGACTACTCTAGGATCCTCCCTGGTCTGCCTCCATTCAGTGATTCACAAACCAGAGTTTGACTTAGATATTAGGTCTGTAAAGTAAATGACAAAACTGCAGGGACATTAATGGTGTCTGGATGTCACCTGTTACCTCTATGTCAGTTTTAGGGTCCAAACAGGGAGGCAGTTGACTGCACAGGTAATACTGTCTACCAACTGTAACCAATAGACAATTGAACAGTCTCTATCTGTAATTCATAAGAGTATTTTTTTAATTTTTTTTATTCATAAGGTTTTGGGGTTTTTTTAAGCTATATTTTAATCACAATAAAGCTATATAAACCTCAACTTGCTTTGAGTTCTGTTCATAATTAAGCAAGGATGACCCCTCCATTGAAAAAATCCTTACCCATATCCAATAAGATTTAAATTGATTCATGAATTGCAGATGAATCATGAATCAAAGCTACAAAGCAATATAGTTAAAACACACCATTTAAATCCACACTTTTCAGTCAGTTGTGAGCATGTGACAACAAAAAATCTGCAACTGTATTTAAACTGTTGGGATCTTTTTCAAGCATGTAAACTGTTGGGGTCTTGGGGTCTCCAAGCATGTAGACTTCCAATGTGTAAACTGCTAAGGCCTTTTTCAAGCATTTAGCCCTACGGAAACAGTTGAGACTCCATAAGATGAAAATCCGTCTCCTCCAGTACCTGAATAAGACTTACAGGATTTGGGAGCGGAGATCTGCCAGTGGCAGCTTGTGAGATCTTGGCCAAAGAATTTTATCTCTTTGTGTATAGGTTGCTTTCCTGTAAAATAAAGGTGGTATTTATGCTTAACTCTGGGCTTTTTTTTTTTTTTTTTTTGGTCTTTTTAGACCTCAGATGAATGTTGCTAGATAGTAATTTAATGAGAAGAGCCTGTTTTTAAAATAGCTGTGCCATGACCTTATTCAAGATAAGGTGTGGGATCTTAAAACACTATTCAGTTCAAATTCTCTGAAAATGTTTCACCTTATTTGCAAACATGCTTGGTAAAAGATTATCTCCCAGGAATTTAGGTGATTCCAAAGTTTTTGTTTGTTTGTTTGGGTTGGTTGTTTGGGTTGTTTGTGTGTTTATTTTGTTTTGTTCTGCAGTCTGTTCCCTAGATAGAAAGTGTTCTCATCTAAATAATTTATGCATAAAAAAAATCTCCAAGGCCTAGCCATTTTCCCTGCTCATGCACACCAATCTGCTAATCAACCAAGAATGAGAGAGCATGGGAAAACCTAACTCTTAATATTAATCTCAGAAGTGCTTGTTCTTCCAGATGCTTTAAGTTAGATCCAAAATAGACAAAAAATAATTAGGGAGAGAGATTCTCAGGGTTTTATCATCCCTATCACTATTCAGGCAGTCACAAAACATTTTCTTTTATAGCATTTCATTGATAATGAGATGGTACAGTCTCAGACAGAAATACCTGAAAAAAAGGGAAACTTGCTAAGCTTTCTACCTCAAAGGTGAATGGATCCTTTGGTGAAGGACTTGAGAGCCTCAGGGCCCTCTGCATCAGTGTTAAAATGCCCTTTGGGGCCCTAATGAAAAAGCTGTAATTTGTGGACTTTTATATAAATTTGTGTGGGGTTTTTTTCCCTTGCTAATTTTCAATAGTATTGTTAAGAATACATGGTACATGTTTCACTTACCACGCTGATTAAACTACGGTTCTTTCTCTTGGCTGTATAACAAGAATATCTCTCTTCCTAGAAAGTCTGTTAGCAAACATGATTTATGACTGACACTTCCACAACTCTGTATGTAGCCCTGGTAAGAACCAAATAATATTCAAGACCTGGTTATGAACCAAATCCAATTCATTTCACGCTGATGCAGAATTAGTTTCAGACTAATGTAAAGGAGCAGTATGGGCAGACTGTTAAAGTGACTCCCTTATTTTTAACATGATCTCCAATGCAATTTGCAGCTTAACAGCCTCACTATAAATGACATGATTAAGTTTTATACATTTCTGCATTTTTGATGTATTTACGCAAAAGCAGTTGTCATTTGGTATACTATTTCAGATGTTTAGAACTGAATCAATTGTTTGGAGTAACCACAATTTCCAAAGGCAATTTATTTTTTTCCCATTGTTAAGCTGTAATGCAACCATGACCTAACAAAGTAAGGATTAATATATAGATCTGAACAAAACCAATTTTTTCCATCACCATATGAAAATTGTAAAGTATAATGACCATTAAAGAATCAGTTGAATAGATTCATTAATTCATCACTTCTGGCAGATATAATCAATTCAATATTTTGCACCACTACATTAAAAAAATTGGTTCAAAATATCTGCCCTGACTCAAATTCTAGTGTGTCCAGCTCATTCTTTAAAAGCCAGATCATTACTTTGTTTCAGTAATTACCTTCAGCGATGAGTGCAAATGGGAGACCATTTGTCTGCTGTAACAAAAGCCAATCATTGTTTTGACCAATTCTGGCATTTAAATAACAGAGACTTTTTAGCATTAAAGAAGTATAAATATACTTCATAATGGACCATACAGGGCTCAGTATAAAATGCATAATGTTCATTGAATCAAACAAGATTATATATACATGTGAATATATTTTATATTTAGATGTCTTAACTTTGGCCTAAAATATAGATAGTAGGTATCTCGGGTAGAAAGACTCACTTCAGAGTAAAATGTAAGCAAAAGTGCACAAAGAAGCAGAAAAATTGTAGGTTTGACCTATCCACAGTCAGTACAGCTTATCCTGAGGTCTAGGCTCTTCATTAACTTGTTTCTAATCAGACTGGGCCGATATGTGCAATATGATCACTCATCACTTAGAGCAAACTGTACATTTAGATGACTGTTCAGAACTAACTCTGAAGTCAGGGCTAAAAAGAAGGCATCAAATAAGAAGACTTCAAGTTAACAGGAATCAAATTAATTAAATTTGAATTAGTTTTTTTATTAAATGAACATATATGACCCTTACACCTTAATACATTAGAGAACCTACTTGAACATTCATCAGAGCTTTGAAATATTTAAGCTACACATTGCCAGGGCTGTCTTCCACTGTCTCAGGCAATAACCTGCACTGGGTAATGCTATCTCCAAAGCCTTTATTTTTTAGCATAAGAGGTACTTAGAATTATTAAGTTTCTATTGATTCTGAATGCCATGATTTCTATGAACATCTGATTTCTTTCTTATCTGTACTGTTCTAAATCTGTATGTTCAAATTGCGTTAAGAAATTTAATCCTCAGACACTACAGAAAAATAATTGTTTGTCTACTCTGTTTATAAATCATACCTTATTAGAGAAAAATCAAATTTTCTGTGATCCCAGAATGGAAAATTATTAACTTAATTCTTTACAAATTGCATAGGAGATAATATCTGATAATCCATTAAGAACATCTTAATCAATGTCTATCACTGTAATGTAAAGCACACTGATAAGAGTATGCATATTGCTGATTAAGAGTACTGCTATAGTGGTCTATACAAATTTCAAAGAACTTGAATAGATTGCCACTGTATCAAGCAACTGATTTGATTAAAAAGGACCAGTTGAGGTATTTTGCACACACATAAGAATTGGAGTAAAAATGTATTAAGACCCACAAGTTTTAAAGTACAATATAGTAATAACTAACTTCATTTCAACACATATATAGAAGTTTACAGTTCACTTGGCCCAATCTAGTTGTTGTGTGCTTCAGTGGAAAGATTCTCACCAACTTCACAAGGCTTTATGGAAGATCTCTGCAGTCTGGTATTACATCTTTCATGAAAAAAATGCCCACGCAAATAGCATTTTAAAAATAAAGGATAGCTTTCATAGGAAATTAACAGGACCTGCCACACTTATACTTTCTCTTTAAACATGTCTTGGAATGAGTTTCCTGCATGTGTATTTATGCACTAGAAACTCCTAACTGACCTAGAGCAGATTAAGTGATTATGGTGTGCAGTTCAACAAATTCCAGAAACACGTTTCAAGTCACTGAGTCACTCAGATGTTGTTCAACTGTTTATGCACTGTGAAAAATTGCTGTATGACAAGTATGCAGAATAAAACAATTCTTATCAAGAGGATAAGTTAGTTTTGTGTATCTTCTGCTAAAGTGACCTCCCAATCTATCTCCTGTCCCAACATAAGTTCTAAGTAGTTCCTTAAGTTCCTAATGAGCTACAAGTAATTCAGGAAGGGAAATAAGTCTTGAATACTTTCTATGTAGATCATTTTTGAAGCTGTAAAATAATTCTTCCTTTTTATGAAGTATCAATTCTATCAGGAAATCAGTGTCCCTGAACACAAGTAACCACAATTCCTGGGTAAATGTAAAAAAAACCAACTTAACTACATGAAATAATTTCTCCTTTCAAGACAAAGGGATGGTACTTAAAAAAGTCTCCTTTTCAGTCATGGAAAGTCTTCTTCCAGTATGAACAGAGCAAGCTATTCCAGGAGTTCCATTTGTTTAAGAAAATAGGTCTAAACTGATTAAACTAATCATTTTATTCTAACTGCTTTTTTTTTAAAGACAACTGCTGATTGCATGCCCCTTTTGTAGCTGTAGCTGAGCCCAAGATGGTACAAAATAACCATCTTGCCAGTTGTCACAACTATTTCCTCATTCTTTAATTAAACATAATATATAAAACCATATAATTTACATCTAATTGGGAAACATCTTTAGTCAGAAGGCAGCATGGTCTGAAGGCATAAGTAGCATCTTGGGTGTCAACAGGTCCTGAGCTATGATCTGACTATACCAGAGAATCACAGCTGGCCTTGCAAAGACTACTTAATCTTCAGCTTTAAGTACTTAAGGAGGATAATGTCAGGTAAACATTGACTTCATGAGTGTGTTGTGAAAGTTGGTTAACCTTACTATAAAGTAAAAATTTAGCACTGGCTTGCAGGAGCAGCATGATAACAGCAAGGTTTTGTTAAGGCTGGCCTTTAAGGAAAGTGAAAGAAGGTCTGTAGCTGCTTCCTTATCTTAAAATAACCACCTACCAAACAATACAAAAACCTGTGTTTCACGGTCGTGGTTTGCCACATAGTTTGGTTTTGCTGAGGTGAACTGTAAAGATAATAATCAGACTCCAGGAGGTAATAAGAGTAGGTTTAACCAGAGAGAGACTGTCACTCAAATATCAAAACTATGCTTGGTCAAAAAGAGGCAGAGGGTTGAAGAAGTTCAACCACTACTTCTTTACACTCTGGTTGAACACAAAAGAGTCTTCACTGGAATCTTCAGCAGATCCGACACACACTCACAGCAAATTCAGAAATATTTATTTTAATGGAATGTCAATTTTTTTTTTTTTAATGGACATATTAAGTGTGTAAATTCCTATATATATTATTCAGTAGAGCCCCAAAACCAACGGTTTTACCAGAAGCAGAAGCTTTGCATAAGCAGAAATCAGATGCTAATGAGTTATTAAGTAGTATCACGGGCCAAACTTTTTTTTTAGATATTCAGTATACTTTCAAAACTTTATATTATCATGAAATCTCAAACTGCTCTTTAAAGCATCTCCTTTTTCCTCAGAAAGACGCAAAAGGAGGAAACTTTAGAAGCAAAGGAACAATCTATTATTATTCATGATCTGGTATACCTATTATCAGCAGTGCACTTAACTGAACAGGCCAGCATCCATGCTGCTGTCTAAGTTAATCTCTTGCTTTTCTGATTGAGAGCTCTTTTTCTCAAACAAAGGAAAAAGCATTAAGGTAAAATATGCCCAAAGGTCCTTTTATTGCATATAAAAATTAACCAGGACCCTTTTCCCACACATGGGAATACACATGCTGTTAAATTCAAGACAATGAAAATGACTGCTTGTGTCAGGGAAGTGGCACCTGTATTTTGGGGATAATATCTTGCTCATCATTAGACTAAAGCTTTATCAGCCATGATATAATTTTTTTTAATTATTATTTTATTTTTGGGTTTTTTGATACAGTATACATCTTGGTTTGCATATGTTTTATATTCTGGTCTCCAGGCACACTCTTTCAAGGGAAATTTTCTTCAGCTAAAGAGAATTTGTCACAATCAGGTAAATTTACAGAGTAAACCTCTCTTATGCACGTGTTTTATGAGCTTGACAGTTCACTGATATCCAGAGGGAATATAGAAGTGCCACAGAAACAGAATCTTCTCCATACACCATGAGATACCCATTCTGAAAATTAAACACTAACTGAAGCACAGTGTAAAGTTAGGCAATTAGCAGCTCTCTGTGCCCTGCAGCTTCATCCTGTATTATCCTGTATGTCACTGCATGAATCAAACCCATTACTAACTCAAGTACGTGTGCCCATATTACACACACTCAAGCCTTAATTCACTAGAAGTTGACAAACTTCTAGTTACCAAAAGTCGCAGGTTACCAAACTAACACATCAATCTCCTCTAAGCAGATCACCAGGCATTTGAGTCATAGAATCATAGAATGGTAGGGGTTGGAAGGGACCTCTGGGGATCGAGTCCAACCCCCCTGCCAGACCAGGAGCACTCAGGGCAGGACACACAGGAACAGATCCAGGTGGGTCTTGGTCTCCAGTGAAGGAGACTCTACAACCTCTCTGGGCAGCTGGTTCCAGGCTCTGTCACTCTCAACCTTTCCTCATAAAAGAGATGTTCCATTTTTTTTTTGTGTGACCTCTGCACAAGCAGGAACTGGACCTTTCACAGGGGACAGGAACTGAAGCTGAACAAACAGGAATGAACAGCAGACGGAATAGGATTTTGCCAATGATCTGCACTAAACCTTCATTTTGCTCCACTCCTCTACTCTTACTACACATAGCTAAAGATCCAAGCTGGAGAATACAGGAAAGCTGGAACACCCCAAAACCAGCACTCATGGAGAGTCACAATACAATAAACTGAAACAATTGCCTGAATTAAATTACAGAGGAAACATAAGGACATTTATTCTTATATAACTTATTCAATTTATGATCATGAGGGGCTTGAATGACAATTTTTGCTTAGTATTGTGCTAAGAAGCACTTTTCACACATCACCTTTTATCCCAGAACATCCCCCTACCAGCTCATATGATGTGATTAGCTTGTTTTTTTCCATGTAGTCATTTAAAAAACATTGCTATTACAAAACAAAAAAACAAAACAAAGAAATGACAGAACAAACCAGCTCTGTAATGTGTGGTCTGAAAGCAGCACTAGTTAGATGTGCAGCTCATGACTATTTGGTGTCTTTTGGGGACAGTTTTCTCTTTCTCCTAACTTACCTCCTAGTAGGCAGGATCCTCACACAAGGGGCTGTGGAGAGAGAAGCCATGTGCAGCCCCTACTACCTTCTAGGGAAAACTCAAGAGGAAAGTTGAAGACCTGAAGATGAAAATTATAAAAATATTTAAAAAAAAACCCAAACAAAAATAACACTTTCACTTATGTGACTTTTCAGTTTCACATCCTATTTCTCCAGTTTTCCTCTGTGGCTATGAGTGATAGATATTTATTCTTTATAAAAGCTGTAAGTTGAAGTTCTTTCATATTTACCGATTTCTGAAGTTAAAAAATCGAGAAAACTCTCAAGCATTATTAACTCATGCTTTAAAAAAAAAAGTTTTGTATGAAACTGCCCCTTCATTGATGGGAAAATACATCATTTTTCCTGATGTTATTAGATTTGGCCAGGAATTTTCTGATTAAATTGGTACATCACACTCTGGTCTTTTCACTAACATATTTAATTTTGACACCTTTTCATTCAAAAAAGATTTGCAGATTCAGATTGGAAATTCTAGTGAAAATACACTTTCATCAACACAGAGCAATCAACAGACCAGCAGAAAGAACCCTTGGGCTCACCTGGAAGACCTGGCTTCCAGTGAGGCATTGCAGAAGTCAGACAAGAAACACCTTATGCAAGTGTATGAAGTGCCATCTCCAATGAATGAGAAGAATTTTCTCTCTTTCTATAGAAACACTTGTACCTACACACGTTGCAAATGCAGGAAAAAATTAATTCTGAAATATTTATAATTTTCTTCCAAAATCAGTACATAAAACTTCTAGAGCAATGACACTTTTTAAGTTTCTGATACTGATGTTATCAATCAATTAATATATTTCTCAAAGCAACATTCCAGTAATGTAATTCCATTCTTTCTGGGTTGTTTCTAGAAGTAAAAGTAGAATTATTAATTACTATGATGATGGAAAATGAAAAAGCTAAATTTGGTTACAGAACAACATTTAATAAAGTCACAATTTTGCTGTAACCTTTATCTTTTGGAGTATAGAATTTATTTCTCATTATGAAAATCTACATTATCCTGCTGTGGTCTCAGAGCCCAAAGAGTTCCATAAAGTTGTGTTTTTCAAGTATCTGGTTGTGCTGGGGTCTTTGTATTGTAAACATCCACACGTCTTTAAGTCTAAAAATTTAATGGAAATAAAAATAAATAAATAAACTACTTCTTAATCATGCTAATCAGGTTTCTGCCAGGTTAGTGAGAAATAGGAATGGAAAGCAGAAAGACATGTTTTTCAAACCTGACAGGTGAGTCAGAATAGCTTTGATTGAACCAGGTAGATACAACTTCTTGACTATAACCTATGCAAATAATGTTCTCCATCAGCAAAAAGTCATAGAGTCATTCTACCCAACATTATCATGACCACTAAACCATGTCCAAAGTGTCACATCTGGACATTTTTTTAACTCCTCCAGGGATTGAGATTCCACCCCCTCCCTGGGCAGCCTGTTCCAAGGCTTCACCACTCTCAGTAAAAAAAAATATTCCTGATATCCAACCTAAACCTCCCCTGGTGCAACTTAAGCCCATTTACTCTCCTCCTACCACTAGTTACCTGAGAAAAGAGACCAACACCCACCTCACTCTCTTCTCAGCCTCCTCTTCTCCAAACTAAACAACCCCAGCTCCCTCAGCTGCTCCTCATAAGATATTGTCTCCAGACCCTTCTCCAGCTTTGCTGCCCTTCTCTGAACTTGCTCCAGCACCTCAATGTCTTTTTTATAATGTTGCGCCGAAAACTGAACCCAGTGCTCAAGCTGCAGACTCACCAGTGCCCAGTACAGAGGCACGATCACTGGACACACTGTTTTTGATCCAGGCCAGGATGCTGTTGGCCTTCTTGGACACCTGGGCACATGCTGGATCATGTTCAGGCATGTGTCCAACCAGCATCCCCAGATTCTTTTCTGCCAGGCACTTTCCAGCTACTCCCCCCCAAGCCTGGAGCATTGACTGGGGTTGTTGTGACCCAAGTGCAGGACCTGGCACTTGGCTTTGTTAAACTTCATCCCATTGACCTCAGCTCATCAATCCAAACTGTCCAGGTCTCTCTGCAGAGCCTCCTGCCCTTGAGTAGATAGACACTCCAACTCAATTTGGTGTCATCTGCAAACTTATCAAAGGTCCTCTCATCCAGATAATTGATAAAGATATTAAACAAGACTGGCCCCAGTACTGAGTCCTGGGAGACATCACTGGTGACCAGCCACCAACTGCATTTAGCTCTGTTCACCACAACTATCTGGGCTTGGCCATCCAGCCAGTTTTTAAACCAGCAAAGAGTCCACTGGTCTAAGCCATGAGCCACCAGCTTCTCCAAAAGAATGCTGTGGGAGATGGTGTCAAAGGCCTTACTAAAGTCCAGGTAGACACCATCCACAGCCCCCCCTTCATCCACTAAGCAGGTCACTTTGTCATAGAAGAAGCTCATCAGTCTCTGGCTACAGGTGAGTCAGAGGAACAATGCCAACTGAAGCCAGCTGAAGATGTCAATTCACTCATCTATTAAAACTACCATTCAGCATCCTTAAAATTTATCAGCTACTGAACGTGGACCAAACCCAGGACATGGCTTAAATAGAAGTATATTGTAGTTCAGAAGATACTGTGAAAATTTCTTTTCAGCCTCCGTTTTGTAATGAAGTGCTGATGTCACCAGGAACTACACATTTCCTTCAGACAAAAGCACACATACCTAACACAGCAATAAGCCCAAGTGGGGCAAGTGACAAGGGAAGATACGTTAGGAGTGAAGCACGGCAAGGAAAAAAAGACCAGACTGATTCTTGCTGACTACAACCTGGAGTGAAAGCCAGGCATGCTGAAGCAGGCCAGCCCTGCCTGCAGGGGTGGGTGACAGGCCCTGTCCGTGCCCATCTCCCCCCGCCGCTGCACCTGCCGGCTGTGCCAGCCAGGCCCAGCTGACGGGTCTGCTGCCGGCGGGGTAGCCAGGATCAGGGGAATTAGTTCTGCTTGCCTTGGGAGGCCAGCCCAGCCGCCACGGTTTCTATTCAAACTCCCCTCCACCACTCAAGCTCAACTGGAACCATTTAGTATCCACATTGTTCTGTGGTTTTTATTTGTTTCCTTCCACTCAAGCACATGTTAAAAAAGGCGACCCCCCAGCAATCTTTCTTTTTGCCCCCCTTTCACATGACTAAGCGATTATCTTCTTCCTAATCAAAGAGACAGATGAAAAGAGTTTATTAATAAA
The DNA here is from genome assembly GCA_025331215.1 of Actenoides lindsayi. Classification (NCBI taxonomy): domain Eukaryota; kingdom Metazoa; phylum Chordata; class Aves; order Coraciiformes; family Alcedinidae; genus Actenoides; species Actenoides lindsayi. The sequence goes on along the minus strand of WTSP01022375.1, from coordinate 241,738 downwards.
AGTTACCCTTCAGGAAGATTGGAAATGAATGATTAGTAAAATACACCCAATTTTACTTATAGACCCCCCTCATAGAGAGGCATCTGTGAAGGGCAGGGATGCCAGAATAGTGGTGGGGACTCAGGCATCTGGAAGCTGTTTGCGATATGGATTAGAAGTCAGGCTACACACAGATACTGCCTCCAGTCACAAAAGCTTGATCTGGGCGGGGGGCGGGGCGGGGAAATATGCTGCTTGTTTACAGTGCTACTTTTTCCCTTTGCTTGTTATCTGTTTTATTTCTTCCCTCGCTCCCCTCTCCCCGCACCATTCATGTGCAATTATGTCTGCACAGATATGCCAGCTGGTGGGGCTTGTTAACCGTGCTCGCCACGCCAGCGTCTAGAAAAAGGGGGAGATGGACAAACAACACGGCATTGTGCTCAGGACCAGGGCATTATCTCCTCCCTGTTGCCAGGGCCCGCTGATCAAACCGGGAAAAACAACCCCAGCACTGGGGAGAACGGACCAAAAATTTCTTCAGCTTGCACTGTATCCACAAGCTTCTTAAAAAGGAAGTAAATCACAGACACAAAAACTCCAAGGGGTTTTAATAAAGAAAAGAACTGAAACTTTAAGTAAGATTAAAAAGGATGGTATTTTCCATACAGCTCTTTCTATACAATGTGAGTCCAAGACGGTCACATTATTTATAAGTGTTCAAATTGGACTACCATAAAAAATCCTATGAAACCTGAGAACCACTCCAGTGAAAAATTCTAAAGTACTTGTCTTATGAAAAATATTAAACACACTCAGAGATATTACTTTAAAATCTTTCAGACATTAGGCTTTTCCAGAACTCTCTACCTGTTAAGTAAAATTTTTAGGCTTAAAATCAAATAAGTAAAGCAGTATAAGATAATACTACTTAAATGCTATGTGAATACCTTAGGACTTCCTTTAACACAGTATCCCACCTGACTGTGAGTGCGCATAGATCAGTGCTTTACACCTTCAGTTCATACAGTTCCCCTGGACTCAGAAGAAATAAAATCAAGCCACTAAACTTCAAAAAATGTCTAAAGGAATTCCTAAAAACAAAATTATTATTTTAAACTTGGTTGCTTTCAAATCCAGATTCACATGCTATGTTCCAAGGAGGATAAAATGTTCTCCCCTCTCATATCTCCATTTGGAAGAAACTACACTCCAAGGCAAAGGCTTTTCTTTAACTCATTTTTTTATCAGCGATCTAATCAGGCATTAAGCTGCATCTCAAATTCAATTTTTACTCAGAACTTCTCTGAAAAAAATGCATTTAGGAGATGAAGAAAAATATTCTGAGGCAAATAGATTTTTGTACAGGCATCTTTCTGAATCTATCAGCATTTTTGACTACTAGAGAAAGCAAAAAGGAAAATTAATTGGAAGGCAGTACCACAAAATCATTCAAACATCTCCACATAATTAGAATTACAGCAGCCACATGTAGGACTGCACTATTGCTACTGCACTAAATAAAGTAGGTTATTGCAGTAAATCCAAAATTATTAGATTTGAACTCATGACATTGGATACTCATTTTAGACCTACTGGATTGTATTAGATATGTATTTTAAGCCTCTTAAATGCTTATACATTAGATTTATAGGGAATCTCTTTTTTTAGAGAAAGGACTGCAGAAAAAACATACCTTGTAAACAACATTCTTAATGTCATTTCTGTATGTCATTTTACAGAAAAAAAATACTAAAAAATGCTAGACATTTGTTTCCACAGAACATAATGATGAGCAAGACTGGTATCACACAGATTTCCTTAGAATGGGTTTAAGATGATCCCATGACATACAAGTAGAGTAGATTTCATTGGTCACTTCTCATTAATGCCAGGGAAGTTTCAAAATAACACCCCACTATCTCACATTTCATAACTGTTTCTATTTAGTGAACTCTTTAAAAAGGAATAGTAGTTTTGTTTATATCACTCTTCTATGTCAAGTGTGTATCTACTTATGCAAGCCTTCTTGAAACAGAAAATCATGACGTTTAAAATGTGTCTGAAAACATGGAATACTTTTCTAGGTATATAAATAATCTATTATAGACTCAATATATCATATTGCATCCTCCCAGACACAGCCACTATGTATACCATTTCTTAACAGAAAGTACCTACCTTTAATAGCACAAACTCCCTTTCTTTGCTGGCTGCAAGAGATGCAATGTTAAACCTGTCTTAAACTGGAACCAAGATGACATATTGTCCAATTAGTGCCATATTTTCAAACTGCTACAACCTTCACAGGTGAAGGAAAAAAAAAAGAAAAAATTGTTTCAGTAGCTTATTGTTCAGGTTTTGGTGAAGAAGTCCTAGGGAAAGAGTGAAAAGACCAGTTTTACCATGATGCTGTTCAGTGCTGTTAACATTACAATATGTCTCTGTTCCAGAGTGCAGGTCAAATAATGACAGCTTTGCAAAGCATAAAATCTATAACAATGCTCACAATTGTTCAGGCATCTCTGACAATCTCACCTTCATTAGGCCTACCCTGCAGTTGACACACCAAGAGGATTCCCATGAATGTCATTTTAAAAGCAAAATTTATAACCAAGGAAAGAGTGCATTATTTTCTGAGAAAGAATTGTATCTACACAAAAAAAAACAACCAAACAAAAATCAGATGTTGAAACCAGACAAGATAACATGAACTTTTATATCAGAAGTAAGTTTAGGTTTTGTCTTTGTGCTTTTTTTTACAGACAAAATAGAAATTATATAGAACAAGAAGAATTTTTGAATGGAACACTTGCATGACAGTTCTTGTGTTATATTGAGTCATATCGTCTTATGGAAAGAAAAACCTTTTCAGAAGTAAATCATTTTTAGAAGTGATTTATATTAGCTGAAAATATTTCTTGTGCTTTGGAGCCATCTAGCTAAGGCATTTACAGAATATGGAATATAAGGAATCTCCCAATCTTCTATTTTCTTTAAATAGAAGTTCTAAAGACATCATGTACTGTGGCTTGATGTGATAAAAAATAATTTTTGCGCATTTTTTGTTGTTATCTTTAATTCTTTGTTGCCTAGTTTAGACATACTATATAAATTTGGACATATGCAGTTGCACACACGTGTTTAGAGAAACAGACTTAAATGCATGATTGCTGTATAACCATATGTGATACATTCATAAAATTTTTTGACATGCTCCCAAGAAGTTGATTTTGTGTATTTATGTAGTAGGTGGAATATTTACTTGCATTTTCCTTTCTATACAACAAACACTCTGACTTTGTCAAACTGTTGTTTAAAGGGTGACATGTAAATATGACTTGAAATTGCACATGGCAATCTGTTCTTACGGCCTCGTAGAAAGAAAACAGGGTTAATGTGCCTCATTAATTACATTTATAGGGAAACAAAAGTTCATAAAACAAAACCAGACTCTGCTTCTTTAATTATTACCATAATGTCATTCATATTTCCACAAAACTAAGAGACTGGTTTTGCTTTCCCTGTACCATATCCATGTACCTATATACCATATGTATACAACTTTATTCTATGTCTTGACAGCTTTATCTGAAGCGCTGCAGCTTCTGCCCACAAGGAGTATGAATGAAGATCTTGCACATGTTTTACTGTTGTGTAGTTCGCCTGCATCCTCCATTCTGACCACCCCTTCAGGATGGTTTAGTAATTCTAGTTCTGGAGTTATGGTTCTCTCATGATGGTCTGTCTATCCACCTCCACATGTGGATATATCCAACACTTCCAAAGGAGAAGGGCAGCAGCACAGGTATTGCCTGTGGTTAAGATCTTTTGGCTAGGAGTTGAACACCAGCCTAGTACCAACTTACACTCTTTCAATTGTGCAAGAGCCAAAACATAATTGGCCCTATTTCTCTTAAAACATCTAAATAAGATGAAATACGGACTACTTCCTTAATGTGCCCATCTCCAGATTTGAAAGAAGAAATAAAAATTAAAATTGCTGCTTTTATTTCCTTAACAAGTCTTGCTTACATTTTTACATTACTCTCAGTATGTAATTGAACAGTTCTCTATTTTCAAATATAGTGATGAAGGAGAGAAATCTTTAAGACTTTTTCCTCCACTCCCCCCATGGTCATGAACACAAATAGTACCCATTGCCTTTCAAAACTCATATTATGGACTACCAGTAGCATGGCTTTTGTATTGTACCTATGTACATTGCCTTCACATCAGACAGACTGAGTGCTTTGCTATTTAAAGTGAAACTAAAGTGATAAAATCTCATTTTTTATACTTTTTTCTATATATCCCTGTCACAGTTTAGGGTCAGGGCAGCCCCTTAGACCTATAACAGACGCTCTCAGTTAACCCCCCTCCCTCCCCAAAGGGGAAGAGAAAGGGAATAAGGGAGAGAGACTCAGCGATTAGAAAAGGAAACTA
>WTSP01022375.1:211617-237213 GCA_025331215.1 Actenoides lindsayi | reverse complement strand
CTGCACCCCCCAATGTGGTACACAAGATCCAGCAGTGGCCTTGGTCTGCATACCAAGCCTTGGTAGTAACTCTAAACGTGAGGTGTTATCACTGCTAGAAGCAGACATTGTCTGTGAAAACAGGCTGCTAACTTCAGACAATGCAGTTAGAAGAACTGAGCTGAAAAGTAAAATTACTGAACAGAATTAGTTCTGTTCTCACTCAAACCAGGACAATCCCCACATGTTTTATGAAATTCTCTTGAACTGTCTACACTAAAATTATTTCTTCAAGCAGGAAAAAATAGATATATTTCTATGGGAAGAACAGATTATTCTCTATATCTTCAGCAGTGCAAGCTGTAACACTGTTATGGTGTCCGTGATTAGCTGACTGAGCTTGTCAATATCTGTAATTCTGAAGGTATTCTAATTGCAATTATAAGTCTGCGTTTCTTGGATTAGACTGTTTGGACATGCTTGGACAATAACCATTTCATAGATTCATAAGATTTTTCCCACATTACTGTATGTACTCTTAATCTGATTTTAAGACAAAAATCAGCAAACAGCAATGTGGTTTTCTTGTCTGTGATATTTCTCCCAGAGAAAAAGCACCAGATGAAGAGCCCACTGAAAATTGTCAAGAAAAAAGCAGACTACAGAACTAAGAGAAAAGCTTAACCCATTTCAGCTTAAACCAGTGGTCATCTTTTCACCACTATCAATGTGGTTGCTTACTGAATATCTCTCTTTTCTGGTGAAGAAACAAGAGCAAGTATTGATACTATTTATTGTTAATTTTCATCCAACATCCACAGTTTGTCCTCTCTTTTTCTGCAATCTGAGATAATATAGTCACTCAGAATAAATACACTGCAGGAAGACCAAAGTTTTTAACTGCATCTCAAATGCAAGAGCTACAAAAAGCAAAACCAAACCATCTACCACCTCCTGCTCAAGTGTCCCACTGTATAAATGACACCTTGATTCTACCATTTGAAAAAAAAAAAAAAAAAAAGACTTAGAATTTATAAAGAGAGCTGATGGATAAATGAAGTGTCGCCGATCAACGGTGGTGCTGGCAGGGTGACATTCCATTATCCCTGCAGGAGGCTTGAACTCCCCACAGAGCGACGGGCTCCACGGCAGCTTGTTGCACACTCCTCCCCTGACCCGACCCAACCCTTCCTCCAAACCCAGTGCAGGCCCAATATCTGCATGCGGGCCGGAGGGGCTGGCTGCTGGGCCAGCAGGGTGTCACTGGGGCTGGGTAACAGCCAGTGCTCCGCAGACAGCGCTGTCAGAGAATCACAGACTTCCACATGTACGAGTGAAATTAACTTCTGTTAGTCTGACATTTCCCACAATCAATACTCACAGGGTCCTTGTCTCTGGGATCAAAATTCATAAATCAAAAGCAGAAAGCATGAAATAAGGTATTTGATAAATCCATTAAGTGCAGTGGAAGTGTACTTCTGTCACACTGTTTAAAGACGACGGTAGTGCTGGCAAAAGGGGGAGAAATCTAACAAACACGTTAAGTGAAGTCCTGGCTCATGTGTGTTTGAATATACGGCTCAATCTCAGCAGCTGAAGGGCTTTGTGCCTAGGCAGAAGACAAACTGGCTGCCCTGGACTCCACGCTGTGAATGCTGCCTTCAGGAGGCAGAAAACCACCAACTAAACATTTTCTGATGGACAATCCTCCCACTCCAGAACAATCCAAGTTTAAGACAAAACTGCATCACAAAACTAAATGCCACAGTAAACCACTTCGAATTCACTAAAGCTGCACGAACTTAATTTGAGGGTCATTGTTTTTCAAAGTTACAATGAAATCTAAAATAAAGATAAGTGATCAGAAGACTTTTGTTATGTCTTGCAGGCCAAGCACCCAAGTGCCTCCTAAAGCCCCAGTGACTACCTGTCAGTACTCTTGGATGCCCAGGAACCTTAAATAAAAAAATAAAAGAGAAAAAAAAAAAAAAAAAAGCAGTCCTTAAAGTAAACCAATTTCTTCAGGTTTCATTAATGGCAAGCAAGGATGACTCTAAAAGCCAGTGAAGGCTGAAGAGCAGCACATGCCTTCCTGACTGAGGGCATGTCTCTCACATGGACAGTCCTGACTGAGAATAAGAGGTACAACCAGAGGCTGAGAGCACTGGAAACATCTGTTGAATTGAAGTATTTTCTATAGTGATGGTTTAACTTGATGAAAAATGCAAACAAATAAGTCTCCAGGAAGAACATAGCTCCACTTCTCAGCTAAAAACTGCAAAAGGGTCTGCTAATTGTCCAAGGTGACAAAAAGAAAGGTCTGGGCCTTACTGTCAATGAAAACTTCATATTGCTTTATCCTGAAGCTCTTTTTAAGGGAACATTGTGCTTTTAACACACAGGATCAACTCTTAGAATTCTTATGAAAATGAACGCAACATTATATTGTAATATCAGGTCCTCTCTTCCTGCAAGTCAGTGGCGTTTGAAGACAGGGCCATATCCATAGCTGGTGGCATTCGGTTGGGTCTCTTCAAGTGAGAGTAATTCTCCAGTTGTTTGCATATTCTTAAAATTTACTATAAAATAATATATCTGCATTATCAGCTGTGTTTCATGCTAAAGAATTACTGTCAGAGGTTTGTATTTGAACCCAAGTAGCAGTATTTTAACAGAAGTCTCCTTTGAAGGATATATAACTGTTTGCTGTGATTGAAAACAGCAATGCTTGCTTGATAAAGAAACTGCCTAATGGAAAAATCTAGTACCTATACTGTGATATAAAAGGTAGCAGCAGACAAATTACTTTCATTAGACTATTTCTTTATATCACTTAAAATACCATGACAATACATTTTCCTTCTTTTTTTGCTGAAAAATGAAGACAAACCAGTTGATTTTCTGTATGACAAAATCTTCTTTAATCATCGCTTCTAACTGCATGCTATCAATGAACTTCCTTTTTTATAGTTTCTGAAATAGAGAATATTTTCAGCATATCTTATTCTATATTCAGTCACTACCTATCAACAAATAGTTTGATTTTGCCTTCCTCTAATTACAAGCTAGCCAATAATTAGAGCACGTTTTTTCTATACAGATCTTCTGTCTTCTAAATCTGTCAATACTTGTGATTTTCTAAGAGTCTGAATGTACTGTAATAGACCTATAAGAAAGATTTTTTTTTTTTGCTGTTATGTACATTCAATAAAGTTTTTCCCCTATCACTTAAAGAATTCTATTGTTTTCTTTACTGCTCTGAATAATACAGGTCCCCTTGAGAAAACCCCTGTTAAAGGAATAGAAGTCAGCATTTGCCTTTAGAGAATAAAATTATTGGGTATGTCTAGCTTACCTGACTGTCTAGGTGAAGAAAGGTTTGTTATTACAGCTATAGTACCACCCGTGCCATAGAACATTCTAAAACTAAAAAGTTACTAATATATAGCCCTCTAATATTTAGTATTCTACAAAACATGTACATTAACTACAATTGGTTTTTTTGTGATTCAGAGAAGCTTAGCTGTAAGGTTTTGGGGAGTAAATTTTTTGGAGTTTAGTTATAAGCAACATTTAACTCTATTTAAATGTATCTTTTTCAGGAACATTTTCAGCACTTTCTTAAGAACCCCATGATTCCCAGCACAGTATCTTTACAAAGTGGAGCTGAGAAGTTACAGCAGCTGCTCATCCTTTGTCACTTCCCAAGCAACAAGATCCCCAACCCTTCCAGCAGTTAACCTGTTTCTTGGCCTGCCTGGCTGGCAGGTGATGGGCAGAGTGAGCATGCTGGTAAGCTGGAGAAGGAGACAGCCCATCCACTACTGGAAAGCTCTCAAGACAATGAACACCATTTTTATTTTCCCCAAAACTGTTCCATCAGAAATATGTAGCTTTGTTCTACAGGAAGGAAATCTATTTTCTATTCAACTCTGTTTAGCAGTTGCTACTGGTAAAGGAATCCAGTATTACTGAAAGCACTTTCACTTCCTAAAACACAAATGTCATTAAGTCCACTCACAACAGAATAAGAAAATTTACCTCACTTAACACAGTCAGTACCATTGGGAACTTGGAAACGTACGCTGAGTTTTCCAGAGCTGTATCCAGGATCATTAATTGATCCACACCTCTCCAGAAAAGCAAGGACCTAATTGAAAATAGGGTAGAAAGGGTAAACCATTCATAGATTGCTCTTTTTCTGCTCTCCCTGTCCCAAAGTTGAGTTCTTAGTTTTCCCATCAAATCAGTATGAGAAAAAGTCCTTCACTTTGCTTATAGACCCCACTGGCATAAAAGTCACTTCAGTCTAAGGAACATGATGCTTCGGTGCATAGCTGGATGTCCTAGTATTTCATGTCTGTATCTTAGGAGAGTATATGAAAACACACAGGAGCAATATGACTACCTAAGAAGCAGCTAACAAGTGGATATATTTCACCATTTAACTTTAAATACCCCACAGTTACAAAAATATATGTAAAACTACAGTGAGGTTTTAATTTTTACCAGAACTGCTTCTTTGCAGTAGTTTTTTTTTAATCCTTTGTGAAACAGGGTGGTCTGTAAATTTTTAGATGACGTTCTGTAGAAAAGAAGACAAGTGATTTCTGTTAACATTAGCCAGTACAATATGATAACATTCTTTAAGTATGGGCTGTTAAACTCAGAGATCTTCCAGTGGAACATTGGTTAGCAATATTGTGACGAGAAGAAGCATAAATTTTGGAATTTAAGAATATGATCAGTCAAACTTTTTATGAATGCATCCCAAAATGATTTTTTTTCTTATTTTATATGCTTTTTATGCCTAATGAATAGTCTTAGCATTTGCTAAGCTGTACAAGTAGGTATCTCCAAGCCAGGGATTTGCAGGCTCCTGAAGCTGGTTCAATAAAACTGTAAATTCCTGCAACAGGAAAGATCACTTCAAACATGTTGCACTACTGAAATATGACAACTGACTGATTTAAGCTTCCCATTTGCTAACACAGAATCTTTTACTCTTCCTTTTCTTTCAAAAGCATAACTAAAGTGAAATGGGAATAATTTATTTTTCCTTTACAGAAACCAAAAAAACCCTATACTGATACACCTAGTAGTAAGTTTTCATTACAAATGACCTTTTTTTTTTCTCTTCCTTTTAAGCAAAATATTTTACTAACTCTTTGATTCCAGTAATGAATAGTACTTCCTTCTAATAAGCTTTCTTAACTCTTCCAAATGGAAGGCTCAAGTGCCCTTTTTTATTTGAGGGCACACCTATTAGTATGTGCTGATTATATATACTAAACACAACCTTACATAGAATTACAGTAGTAAATCTTCTTTTAAAATTATAACAGTTGTATATCATTGAATAGTTTTTCACCAGTATTAAACAAATGTTTCCTGCTGGATTCTATACTACAGTCCCAAGAAAATCTCTGTTTGGTAGAAGAAATTACTAATATCAAAGTACCTTTTGCTTTGGCTTGCATGTTCTTATAAGAATTTCTCTATTACATCAAACCTAAAAGTGAGACAAGATAGATGCTTACAGTCTACATGGATGGTGTGAGGAAGAAAAGAGGTATCTTATTGTAAACAAAAGTGAAGAAGATATCCAGTGTTCAGAGCATTTGTCACTGCAAAGCAACAAGAATTAGGGCATGAGAAGATTCATGATGAAAGTGTGTGCTTCCATGTGATACAGAGGAAGTCTTCCCTTGGTTCTGAAAGCTCAGAGAGGAGACAGTTTTTCTTCCTTTCTATTCTAGGCTCCTTTAATTAAAATTTCTACCAAAAAAAAAAAAAAGAAAGTTTCAGCATTTTAATTTGGAGTCTTGATATGTCAGCTCATAAAAAGCAAATCAGCTCATCTGGTATCCCTCCATATTTCTGAGAATCTCCCCATTTTCCCTTTCTTTTTCTCCACACATTTTTTTTCATGCAGCTTTATATCTCTGTCATGTAGGAGAGAGTCTCCATACCAACTACAATCACTTTGCTCAAGCTTCCAGTGCTTTTCCTTGTCTCACCATACTGTGCTACCAGTCAGAGCAGACAAAGAGAACCAACATGTGAAAACAGTTACCATCTCTGATGAGTATACGGCTCACTACTCTTTACTGCACCTTATAGCCTCCCAAAAATTAAAATGTAATGTGCTGGTTCTCACTTGGCAAGAAATATGGGAAGCTATGAAAACAATCTTTCATTTCTATTTCACTTGGTGCAACTCTTCTGAAAACACACAAGCAGGTCAATAGTGTCTTTGCTATACTTTTGCTTTCTAACCTGAAACAAAGGAATAATGGTGAACCGTTATTTTCAGCATCTGCAGTATTCCCCAGCCAAAGTGCAGGGGTTACAACGATACTGAAAACTTGATATCTAGTCATTTAGAGCAAGACTGCTTTGTTTTCTCCTAAGTATGTAAGTCATACTGCATTCTGACTTCTGTATTGTCTGGAGTTTCACAAAGCATTTTAATATCTTACGACTACGGTAGTTACTTAAATGCCTGTGGTATAATAAAACAGACAGCTCTTAATGTTCTTTACTTTTCCAGGAACAGCTTTTCAAAATCGAGAGTGAGGAAAAGACTTGCATCTTTGCACAACCAAATCAAAGCTGCAAAGTTAATACAGATCATTGATTGAAAACTCATGCTCTCAGAGGCGGGAGAATGCCAGGAAAACTCCAGGAAGCTCCTGTAGATCCACTCTCCACTCTGCCCCAGCACACAGCGTTGTTACCAGTCCACAAGTGCTTACAAGACATGTCAGGAGTTGTGATGCTTAATTACCTTTTTTTACACACAGAGTTTACTAGTGATGAGCAACTGCAAACTGGACATATTCTACTCTGCATGAAGTTAACATGCTAGTGGTTCTTGCTTCTTCCTTCCACCCCTAAATGAGTAGCTGACAAGTTTGATAGCAGACTATTAAAAGAAGATTATAATGCTAAAGCATTTTAATATAATGCTAAAGCATTTTAATCTAAGAACAACAAAGTAGAAGTGAATCCACAACCTAGATGTAACTGTTGCAAGCATCTAAAGCATCTAAGCATCCTTACTGTTCCAGTCTTAGCCTCAAGCAGAAAGAAGAGAGGCTGGTAAAGCCTGAGAGATATTTGCAAACATTTTAAAGCACTGCAGTGACAGTCCTGAATTTGAATGGAAAGCTGTATGAGAGCTTTAACTTCTTATATGACAAGCAGACAAGGACCTGCTGTTTACTGTCTAAACTGGTATCTACCATTAAGTTGGTAATATCAGCAAAAGACTTAGTCCCTCTCATTGCAACTTTCTAGCTATTTACTATCTTCCTCAGGAAGCCTTGCCTTTTGCTAGTAGAAATATTCACATAGCCATGCATCTGGTTGGAAGTGAACACTATACTCCCTCAAAAAGAGCATGTTTTAAGGTGCATCTGTTGCCTGATTCAGTTCCCTAAACTGAAACAGAAGTGTTATGCACACACACAAAAAAAAGCGACTGTGGGGAGCAGCCCAATACAGAAATGATTTTTGGAAGCAACGAGAGCGGGAACCCCTCCTGTTGGCAGAGCTTCTACTTGTGCCTCCTATATGTTACCACAAAACTATAATCTTGTTTGTGCTTAAAAAAGAATGACTGGGGGTATTCCTGCTCTGGACATGAATCCTGAGCCTGTCTTTACAACCACATGTTGCTCTGCAATGGCCACAATGCAGGTTTTGAGTACTTACAGAGCTCATATGAAGAACGTGGGTTTCAAGCATGGTTCTGACTTTCATGTGTAGACACAGTGTAGTATAAGACAGTTTCAGAATTCAAAAACAAGCTAAGTGAAGTGCATCTTACCTTACAAGGCCTTGCTGCATACTAACTGAAGATTTCAGTAAGAAATGAGAATAAAATTGTCCTTGCAAGAGAAACAGTTAATTCAGTTATTGATGACTACAAGGTAAAGTGCACTTTTCTCACTATGCTTATCTTGATAACTATATGTTGACTTAATTTTGATTCCTTTAGATAGTTTAATGTTTTAAAGGCTTTTTCCAGTCTGTGATTGAATATTTATTTCAGCTGATACGCCATGAACTACGTGAGCACATTTAAATGCCATCCACCACATAACAAACACTGATTTCCTGCTAAGGAGCTGCAGCACCTACACTGTTATTGTACCACAGTGGCAGACTGCCAATATGTTCATTCACATTTGTAATTTCTGTCACTTGCATAAAAGACTAACAATCATGTGTTATTACAATCAAATATTTTGATAAAATCTCAAATGTTTATCTAAGACAGTTGTATCATCTTCCTTGAAATTCTGTGAAACTTTCCTCTATTTCACAAACAGAAAAAACTGAAACACAAAATAAATACCTGGTTATACATTAACTGCTAAGCTTGTTTTCTATGACGGGGAAACAATTTACTGGTTACACAAAACAAACAAACAAACAAACAAACAAACAAATGGTGTGGTGCTTCATGTGATTTTTGCTTGGTTGGATGACTTTTCTTCTAGTCAAGTCAAGGCTTTTTCACAGAAACCAGAAATAAGTGCATCAAATTAGCAAATCTTTTGAGCTGAGACCGGTGTAGATTTTTAATGAAGTGACAACTTTCAGATCCTTTGTAGACCTGCAACAATGCAATTGCCTCCAAAGGCTGCTATTGTTACAGCTACTATGTAGATAATGAATGAGCAACACAAGATACTAGTGAAGTGGAAAACAAGAGGTTGTTGGCACAGTCCCCATGTTCTCTTTACAGGACAATTAGAGACACTGCATTGTCAAAACAAATTTTCAAGATGTAGTCACAAGTTTGAGTCACAATCTACCTATGATTCCTATTGGCAAAAGGTGAACTCCATTTTCTAACAAGTGTTTTAGCATAATTACTTTAATATACAAATGTTATCTATATTTCTTAGAATTTAATGACTAATAGAGTTAAACTAAATGCAAGTAAGTTTTTCACCTGTGTCATTCCAAAGTTTTCCTTGTCTATACAGAGGAATTCAGACAGTACCTAAGTGGATTCTGTGTACAATGTGTTGCTTGTAGGAAAAGAAAGTAGACTACATAATTGAGCAGTACTCTCCTGGCTCCTGCTGTATCATCAGTATGTGGCATATAGTGTGCATGCCAACCCACTGGTTATCACTTACAGCTCTCCTTTGAGGAAGCTGAGGTGGAGTACAGTAAAGAGGGTGCATGCAGTTCTGAGGAACAACTCATTTGCACAAGTATTTTATTGCTATGCACAAAATTATATAACATGTTAATAGGTTTACACCTACAGTAAGCAAGTCTAGAAAACCACCATTCCCTTCTTAATTTCTTATTTTTTTCTCTACTGTAAGGTCTCAGAATTTAACAAATCCTACTTTTATTATAAACCTAATCCTTATTTCTTTTTCTAAAGAAAGCTTTTTATTATAATCCAAAAGCTATCTAAGCATCTCAGAACACTGTATTTCTTACTCTTTAGTTTGTGGATGCGAGGATACTTTAAAGCATGAGCTTCAGTGGACAGCAGCAGCAGATCATCTCAGTGGCAACTCGTGGGGACCTTGTTTAAGGGTGTCTTTTTGAAGCACAGCATGCTGCTGCCTCAGCACCCATTTCCTTTCTGCAGGGTAAGCTTGCCACCATATGGAAACCACATGGATTATTTAGTGGAGGTTGGGCTAACACTGATAGCGTAACTAGATTTTCTATCCCAATTGTAAGAAGTTTGATGGAAAAGAAAATACACAGAACAACTGCAGGAGAGGAAATGCGGCTCTTTGTGAACCCTTCTTTGTACTTTAATACCAGCCTGAGCCGTCCATTCAAGGCTGAGTCCTGAATGGATGTTAGCTAACCATTTTTATGTAAAGGACAATCAACTCCGATTAGTGGCTTTAGTAAGTACAAATACTGAAAAAGTCAAATGTGGATACAAATTTGGTGTTTGACTTTCCTTTTTTTTCCTACTTGCACTAAATGTACAGATCAGACTCATCAGACTGCAGTTATAGTGATGCTGCTTAAATAACAGCATTTTATTTAGGGAAGTAACACCAGATTTACAGAGAGGCAATCTAGTTCCAACTTTTTTTCTCTAGAGTGCTCAGTATTTTCCACACAAACACTTAAAAAAGTTGTTTAGCACTTGGAACTCAAATATATTACTTCTAGGGTCATGACACAAGAACTACAATCACAATTAATGGCATGTCAATGCTTTTTAAAGAAAAATATTGATGTCCAATGGGTAATCAGGCACTTACTAGATACTATGATCATCTTTCAATGAATGCCATCCATCTATCCTGGGCACTCAAATTACATGAAAAATTTGGAGATGAAAATGCATGAAAAAAAAGTGGAGTAGCACTGAACTAGAACATGCAGAATAGGCAAACTACTGTATCTTGCAGATAACACCTTTAGGAAATAGTCTCATGGTTGAGAAAATGGCAAAAATCCCATTGGGTTTTCAAATGAATTGAAATGATTGGGCAAGTGTCTGATCTACTTTGTTCATAATTTTCCAAAATGAAAAACCACTTCAGATTTTTTTATCTCGATAGCCTATTTTCCTCGTTATATATCAACATGTAAAACTCAGCTATGTTTTCATATATAGCAAAAGCATGTACTCATATTCAGCACTCTCCAGTGAGATTTCAAAGCTGTTTTTGCTATCAAATTTTCACAAATATAGAATAACACTTGCTTAGAATTATCAAAATGTACTGTTTTGCTCTACAGTAAGATCTCTCAGACTGGAACATCTCTCTTATGAGGAAAGGCTGAGAGCCCTTGGGCTGTTTAGCCTGGAGAAGAGAAGCCTGAGATGGAATCTTATGAATGGTTACAAAGATCTGAAGGGTGGGTGTCAAGTAGAAGGGGCCAGGCTCTTTTCAGGGGTGCCCTGTGATAGAATGAGGGGCAATGGTCACAAACTGAAACACAGGAAGTTCCACCTCAACAGGAGGGAAAAACTTCTTTGCTGTGAGGGTGACAGAGCCTGGCCCAGGCTGCCCAGAGAGGTTGTGGAGTCTCATTCCCTGGAGACTTTCAAACCCACTTGGATCTGTTCCTGTGTGGCCCGCCGTGGGTGACCCCGCTCTGGCAGGGGGGTTGGACTTGATGATCTTTTGAGGTCCCTTCCAACCCCTACCATTCTGTGATTCTCTGAGTAGCGTTTAAAAACCTGGCTCTCTGGCTAAAACTTTCAGATGATGGTCAGTGATTTCTGTGTGCTTATAATATCCAAAGCTTTTAAGTCAGTGGCATAAAATTTTTCTTCCCCAAAATACAATGAACACTGTCAGCACATAGTACCAATAACCCGGCCAATAAACAGGCCAGTTAACCTCTTCTACATACGTGTGACAGAGGATATAAAGCACCAGCTATCCATGTACTCCATGGACACTCTTATGTACATTATTACACAGAGGTCTATCCTGGCAGAGCATCATATTGGAGTGATGCAGTCCACTCTTGGGGTTTTTTTTCTGTTGTTTTGGGTTTTTTTTAAATTCATGTGCAGATATGTTTCAGTGCATGGGGACTATCAGATTGTCATATGATTTTCCAAGAAACTGCTGAAATACTATGATGATCAAATTGAAATCTGAAGGAAGAGATAGTGGAAGGTGTGATTGTGACAGAGTTGCAATAAGGTCCTGATGCCACTAATCTTCATCTTTTAAAATTATGAAGATAGTGAAAAAAGAAATCAAAAAAGTTTACTGTTTTCATGTGAATTTTTAGAATGAAACCTTGAACGTAAATGATTCTGAGTATAAATGTTTTTCTTCTGGAAACAAAATATTACTACCACAATTACATTTTTTAATAACTATTTTCTTCTTAGTCTAAAGACATTTAATAGAAAAATATCAGACAATATCTTTAAAACACAGAAAGAAATTAAACAGTAAAATTCTTTTTTTTTTCCTCTACAAATCTCCCATAGCTGAAAAAAAAAAAAAATCCCTCCCTTATTCCTTCTCTCAAAGATTTCTTCATTAAAAAGGAAGATTTTTGCCTTGAAGGGATAGGTAATGCTTCTCAATTTTAATATGTTAATTAAATGCCAGATTATAATTTCTATGGAATTGAATTTGAAATCCATATTAATATTTAATGAATTAACGAAGACTAATTTAATTGTAATGAACACCAACACATTTAATGATGATTGGTTGCTTATTGTTTTTAAAAAAATGCATAATAAATATTCTAATTTTCTGAGGATTGCTGTTGACAATTTTCATTTTGTTTTATTTGTGTATCAATTGAAAAAGGACCTAGAGGGATATTGCTTACCTCACCTGAAAATCTCATCAACTGTGGCTGCTCTGTAGAAGCTTAAAAATTTTCAGTGTGGTTTTAAGCACTGTCAGTTTTTCTACCTCAGCTTTGTTCAAAACTTGTCTAAGTTCACCAAAATTAGTGATACTTCCCTAGATATGAATTTCCATGGAAGAAACAAAAGCCTTTCCTGTGGAAAAGAAATAAACAACAATTCTCTTCCTGTTGACAGGGGATGCAGGGGAGATACAGCTATTCTAACAAACACAAACCAAAAAAGCTAGGAAATAATTTCAGAAACTGAATTTAGAAAACTAAATAAAATCTTGTAAGGTCACAATGCTGAGAGAGGACTTGTAACTTCCACACAGCTTGCCTTCTGTGCATATTTTGCTAGAATGCTTTTGTACCTGGATTTCAGTAACATCTGTAGCACGAGCAATCGCTAGATGCTTTTTCATGCCATGTTACTAATGCTCAGAAAGACTCTAGTTAATTCAGTGTTTTAAATACAGCAAAAAGGAGAAGGAAGAAAGCTAAATTGAATCAGATCAAAACCATAAATTAAGTGGCCTGGGGTAAATGAGCCCTCTTCTAGCACAAGCGGTGAGATGTAGGGACAAAATCTCACTCAGACTCATCCAACATTACTGAATGTGTATGTACATGATCTCACTTAGAGAATGCCTTACTCCCTCTAGAAGGGACTGCAGAATCTATCTCCAGTCCCCCAGAAAATCAGCCAGAAAAAGAGTCTCGGTGCACACTCAGAGTCCCATCATTGCTGTACTACTGGTAATCTCTTTGTTGGCCCCATAGAGTTGCCTATGGTTGTTCATTGATCCCACTGAAGACTGTGAAAAAAAATAAATCTACACACTTCTCATTTTATGATCTCCATCTTTTCTCCAAAAAAGCAGAAAAGAATGGTTCCCCAGAGAAAATCCACTATTTGGGGGAGGAAGGAGGGAAGAGAATATTATACCTGTAGTCTTTACTACTTCTATTAAACCAACTCACAAGAGTCTCAAAGGAAGACTCATAAGTAGGCCATAGCTCTTTGAGAGCAATTTATAACTGGAAACAACTGCCAATATACACAAAGATATTCCTGTCTGTGTTATGAATGATACTTTTGTAAAGCAACATATTTATTCATTATATTAATTAAGATCAGCACCACATAACAGCATAGTATTTGGTAATGACTACAGAGATTACTAATAAACTATTAATTCATGCAGTTATTTACTACCAGAGTCAGTGATAACTGAATATGAACTGTCCACTTTTAAAGATGAAAAAGTTTGACTATAAACTCTAAACCCACTATTCAAATACTCCAACATAGGCAAGATAGCCTTCCAAAAAGGCACTAAAAATATTCTACTTTCTTGGCCTAATCTTTACTGATCATAACTTCGCTGAAGAAAAAAATGTTATGAATCATTACTTATTGATTGCCTTAAGTGCGCTTCTTAGAGTGTGATAGCACAGCATGATCATATCTGCTCACAAAAAGTAGTGTAAGCAGATGCCTACCTCAAAACCTATCTTTATTATTTATGCAAGTAAGTGTGTGGCTGCATAAAGCTCTGTGCATATGAGTAGTAATATTATACCATCCTGACGTGGGTTTCACTGCTGTATAAATGAAGCCCATATTAAATTTACAAAGGTTACAAAACCATTAGCACTGATGGCTTTTAAGGAGTAAACGTTCACCATGACTCATACTTTGTTCATTTGTGCCATTTGGAAATTAAGTATTCTTAATTGCTGTAATGCATCGCGAGTTCCAATGTTTCTCAGCGATGGAGGCACATAATTCCCCCTGTAATTTGAGTCAAGTATTCTAATTGATTAATTGAGTTTTCTTGTAAGATTGCACAGGAGTTTTAGATGCAAGAAGGTTATTCTTGTTCTATGTAACACAAAAATGCTTGAACCTGCAATATAAGGTAATGTTATCGGTGCTGGGTGAAACTACACAGCAATACAGTCTAAATGAGAGGACCATTTTTACTGGCAACAAGTGGCTTGTACTTTACATCAAACATGCACTATGGGAGGTGAGAGGACATAAAAGCTTTTTTTTTTTAATGCCATTTAATCTTTGCTGTCAACCTTGTTTCTTGTGCTGCCTATCATACAATCAATTTTTGTTTTGTTTTTGTTTTACTTGGTGTAATACTTCTTGCTGCATAAAAACAAGGAGCAGGAAAATTCTGACATAAACAAATAAGAAAATGTTAAGGAGATTCATCATTGTTAGGTAGACTACAAAATTAGGGAAAAGAAAGATTAAAAAAAGCCTGCAACTGAAATAACCAAACCCCTAAAGTGTTGTTTTGTTGGGGGTTTTTCCTTAAAACAAAAAATGTACTCCTTAACAATCAAGTTAACAAAGTAAAATACTAGCAAATCCATCCTGTCACCACTTATTTAATTGACCCAGGCCAGCTCCAGTGTTGCTCCTGAAGTTCCCTTGTTATTATGGAGAGCTCCTTAAGCTAAGGGTACTCCAGGCTTTAGAAGATAGGAGCTAACATACACACGTGGACTCTACATCAAAATAAACCAAAGGGAATATTTAGCGATTTTGATAGGACTTTTCTTACTAGTTTCTGTCATTCTTATTAGAAAAGAAGTTGGATTTTGAGGTAAGGAATTTTAATATTCCCAGCATGTCACAAGGCATTGTAAAATTTATGTTAGATAAAGGGTAAAATTTCATGTAAAAATATTAAACTATGATTGAAGCCTTCCAAGATAAGGCCATCAATAAAATAACTACACATTTCATCTGTGTTTTAGCTGAAATCTGACTTCAAATGTAAAGAAAAGTTTACTTTGACAGCATTTGCTGCTCACAATTAAGAAAATCCTCAAATACCTGCAGCTGCCCCTGGAACAACAGTTATGTTATTCCACAAATCTTACCTACCCTGGGCAAATTTCAGAGGTGTAGAACCATGTCAAGGAACATATTTTCCGCTCCCTCCCTCTTCTGACCTCGCTTTCATCACCTAAGGCTTTCATTCTCTCAAAACTGTGATGAAAACACTTTCCTTAAATGGCAAATCAGCTCTCTTTCAGAGTAGGGATGTTGATTTATGGGATGTTGATTTTCCTCCAGCTTTTTAAGGCACTAAGATGCAGAGGACTAGGTGCAATACTTAGTTTAACCATTCTTTTGAACTGGACCCCAAAATGGAGCTTACAGAGCACATGAAGGACAAGTCTTTTCCCTTTTCCACCTCCTTGTGAACCTGGGCTGTGAGAAGCTGCTTGTTCCTCTCCTTTCACTATTTCAGCCAGGGAGGTGGTGGACACATCTGCAAAGGTCTCCCTGCTCACTCATTCTGTATGAACAATTGTGCTTTAAAACTACTCGAAGTGGTATTATAAAATGACGGGACCACTTGCCAAGACCAACATTTGCTTGGTAACGCCTTTATCTGACTTCACTCAGTATTTTAAAAACATGGGCTGTTTAAAGAAGTTGGATTTTTTTTTGAGAAGCACACAGGGGACATTTCTCCACCTCAGGACAGAGCTTGAGTTGAGTTGAGTTTTTTTATTGTAGAATTCCATGTTGGGCTTCTGCTGTATGAGCCTGGAAAATCCCTGGCTCAAGATAACAGATCATTTGAATTAAAGGTGTGCAGCTGATTCTTGCTTTGCTGCAGATGTTTAATTCTCTCTTCTTCCATCTCCTTTCTCCTGCCTCCCTTTTGTTGCTTACTTTTTGTATCATTTCTGAAAAAAAATACATTCTTCCCTCTCTTCACATGGTGTTTATTCCTAACAACGCCTGCCTCTGTCACACCAGCTCACAATTTGTATCACCCAATACACTAAGGGCCACAATTCATTTCAGTCATGGTTCAAAGCTATCCTGAAATAATCACAAAGTGACACTGTGAAATTACTGTAAAAAATTGTGCGGCAGTGTCATGACATTTTATAATTGAGACCTCTAGTACTCATAGCTCTATCAAAGCCCGTAAGGAGGAGGGGAAAAAATTGTGTTTTGACAGACATAGCAGCTTGAGATGTGCAAGTAAGATTGTATAAAGTCAGCCATGTAGAAAGTTATCGGATGTTCCAGTTTGTGCCCCCATGAAATTGGCACAAATCATCTGGATTTGACTTCAGGAAGGTGGTTAGGAGTAACATGAGAGAGTAAACAAGGAGGTAATGGCCACTCAATGACTTAACCTGTGTCATAGGGCAACTAACGTGTCAGCAAAGAATCAAATAAAGATGAATGAGCTTATCAGAGGACCATGCACTGCCTCATTGGGCCCAATTTAATTAAACAGAGAAACTGTTCATATAGAAAGATTAATAGAGCAACCACATACTGTAAGTGCTATAAAAGTAAATCAGAGCAGCATACACACAGTTACAGGCAGCTACTATGTAATGTTTTCTCTCATAATACTGATGAAAATCATGAGATTAGCAGAATTGTTTGACCAGCTGTACACATCTGGTCAGTACAAGTCTGAGCTTACATGTGGTTCACAAGAGCTGACGATGCTGCAAGTATGAACCAGCTATCCAGTGATAAATGGAAATTTTCCTAGTCAGTCTACTCCAAGTAGCCTGCTCAGCTTTCTCAGAGTGTGTGAAACAGGTTGCCCTGTTCAGGGAAGGACTCAAACACGTCTCCCAAAGGAAATGTTATATGAAGTCACTTCCCTTGCGTCAGAATACTTCTCTGGATAAGAAAAATATTTTGCTTTGGTCATAGAGGAGCCTAAAATACAAGTACATTTAATTACCCAGAAAAAAAATAAAAATCTAATATAAAGAGAACGTGGAACAACCAGTCTAGTAAATAATGTACTGTTAAGAAAAGTGGAGGGAAGAAGAGAGGGGGTAACAGGAATGAAATGTAAAATAAATCAACCTTATTTAGAAAAACAAAAAGTTAAGGTAGCAGTGTTTCACTTCTGGTTTATAAATGCCATTTCATGCTTAGGTACTTTCCTTTTGACAGTATCAGTTTTGTATTCTGGACCACCATAATTCACTGCAAGGCAACATCACAAGTCTAGCATCACTCTCAACCCTTATTTGAGCATTGTGTAAGCACATCATTCCCAAGAGCCTCTGAAATTTCACTGCTTTTTTTCTTCCCCTCTTCCTAGGCATAGCTGTCTCTCTTGAGTAAAAATATATGCTGCAGAAAATATCACAAACGCACCTTACAGAAAAGTTTCATAACAACTGCAAATCAGAAGTAACTAATGTAAGAGAAAAGAAGAAAAAAGGAGAATTCTCAATTCTAGTGCATGAAAACATACAAACATACATTATAGTTACATGTGCAGCAGTAATGTTACAACTTCAAAGTACTGGACTTCATTTTCATGTGGGACCTGTTACGCTGACATTTTTGGACTGTGATGATTGTCTCACCACCATCATTATTGCCCTTTTACTCTTTAGGGAGCAGCAAGAGCTGGCCTATATCAGATGTTTCAAAAGAGGACTTGTAGCTACTCTTTTCCACCCAGAAGACTAACATGGAGAGGTGGGCAGGGAAAGACAGAACTTAGAGGTGTTTGGAAGCTGTAGGCCAGACCGGCAAACCGCAGAGGAAACTTGCTGTGGTTATGTACCAGCTACTCCTGTCTGCTGCTCAGCAGAGGGAAGTGGCTGGGGGAGTCTCTAGGCAGGGCATGGTGACACTGGGGAGTGCATCACTGCCATCACTTTGGGAACTAAGATAACCCTTGCCTTGCTCTTTACCCTTGCAAAGCAGGGTAGGAAATGCCTTCAGAACATCTGCCTTTTAAAAATGTACCTCAAGGCTCTGCTGACAACTCACAATAAGTCTTCTATTCTCTCCACTCTCTGTGGCTTTTCTGATCTTTCAGTTTAAGAAAAAGAGACCTCTCCTATGTCATCTTTAATGGTACATCAGCATGAGCATGAACGAATTGAGTTCAGACAAATAGGAACATTTTTAGCTGGGATGTTCCCTCAAGAACCTTTTTTGAGCCAGATTTTTGGCTGCCTGCAACTTTGTCCTACTGTTCAAATGGCAAAATGCCTACTTGCAGGCTGGTCAGAGCTTAGGGTGTAACTCTTAAACCAATAGTGGTTTAGATGTGCAGTTCCAATACAGTGGACGTTATCTTTCCCCTGATGTGGAAATCCTTTCTTTTTGCATTATTGAACAGTGCAACCACCAGTTTCTTTCAGCATGACAAAAGTGAGCCATATTTATAAGATAATTTAAAAAAGAAAACAAAAAAAAGAAAATCAAAAAAAAAAGAAAATAAAAAAAAATCAAAAATTGAGAAAGAAAAAAAAATTCATGAAGAAACTACTACTTGATGCAAATAATGTAGGCAGTTTAACGAGAAGTCCCTGAGCACCTATGTAATTGCTGGCAATCTGTAGAAGAGGGAGAGTCTAAAAGGCATTAGTCATTATTGATGAGTATAAAAAGAAATGGGGGGAGGGGAAGCAGTTCTATACAACCCTCTTCTGCTTCATGTTGAGGTGTGATGTTAAGAAAATGAGTGTATAATGTATTTTGCAAGATTCTCTCTACTCCTATCAAACCCCCCAATTATGTGACAGTAAGATCAAAAGAAAATAAAAAGTTCTTGATATGAAACAAAACTAGCCCAGTGATTCTTTTGACTGCTGTGGACAAAAATCTGGAAATTTGGTACAATTGTACCAGTATGAATAATGAATTTGCAGGGTTTCATTTAAGAGACAGTAGTTAGCATGGTGTTGTCAGTACATCTTTGAGAATCTGTTTCCCCTCTGCACATGTGACTCGGAGTTCCTCCAGTGAATGCTCCATTTAGCCACTAGTGCTTTGTCACATTGGCACCCCTTCCATAAACAGGCACATCAAGAGTATTTGATTCATTTTCAGTGGTAAGCCACGGGACAGAGAGAAATATAAGATGAAAAGCCTCGTATCTGATCACTGAGAGCATCATTTCATCTCCTTAGAACTCAAGTCAAGGAAGTCCTCTGAAAACAGTGACAAAAATCTTTAAAACTGGATATTTAACTCATTAGTTCTGTTGCCTCCCTCCCCCACATGCACAGGCATGCACATCCGTGACTCCCCCCTTCTCTTTCATAGTCAGCGGTTACTGGAAAATCACTGATGGCTACATGAGCACCACTTATAAAGACCTGCATCTCATGAATTTATTTTCTGCACTTTATTTTACTGTTGGCTTTGTGAAGACAAAGATGAGAGGGTGCACATCTAAGCAGTGCTCCTTTCATATACACTTAGCTACAACACCTTCGTTCTCTGTGGTGCTGGAGTTGCTTCCAGCATGGACTGTGTCAGGGTGGAAACGTGGCATGTTCTCCTTCCCTGATGACTGAGCTGCAAAGCAAACTGTCCATATCAACACATGCAATGCCAGGAATTCAAGGTCACAGTGGTGACCCTTCTTCCTTGTTCTTGATGTGCATGATCAAGAACTTGTTCTTGAATAAAACTTTATTCTCAAATGAACTAATATATGCTTTACAGCAGGATTTGGTTGCTTCCCCTCCAGTTCTCTTCTCTTCATGAGAAAAAATCTGAATTCATTGAGAATCAGATTTTGCCATTAACCGAAAAGAGAAATAAAGATGAGTTGGTTTTCTTCCTTTTTATCAATGAAAACACTATGTTCTGTCTGAAATTATATGTTCTTTTGGGGACACATGAAAGGAAAAGGAAAACAGAAACAAAAGGAGGGTTAGATTCTAAGAATATAAGACAACATATGTCTCGTGGGTCAGGGTCAACAGGAGATCTTCCTCATTTCCTTTCATTGGATAGACACACTAACCCAGGATGTGGAAGGTCAGGTTCAATTAATCCCTGTTATGGAGATATCTTCCCAGGACAGTTACATGATGAAGATGTGATGAGTAATGTGAAAAGCAGCACTGTCATTCTCCCTGTGGCAGCTACTCTGTTCTGCATAAATGTAAGCAGGGTTTGGAAGAAATTTTTTCCATCACTTTCTAGAAGGATGCCACCACACTGTTGCCCCATGTTTTTCTGAAAAATCTACTAGGAATCATAAAGTGGGTGTGAGTTTAGTTTCCCCACTCTCCAAAAGAGCGTCCTAACCTCGAAGCCAATGGCCCCAATTCTGTTTCGCAGATGAGCTGCTTTGAGAAAACTGGCTGCACTGTGCACTTCAGCACGTCCATTAATAAACCATGCCCTGTGATGTGCTCCACCAGTTAATGTGATCATGAAGGTCCCTGGTTTAGAGTGACTGCATTGGCCCAAGTAGATAATTTTCCCAGGAAAGGTCCTCTCAGTCTTTTCTATCAGAAATAATCCAGTTTTCATGAAATACTGCAAGTGAGAATAACTCTTTAAGACATAGGATATACCACCTCACTGAGTGTTAACAAGGGATGCTCTAAGGGGATAGTTTAAGAGGTGGGAGAAATGCTGCAGTATGGCTACTTATTCTTATCAGTGGGCAGGTGAACTAAACAAGGGAACAAGGACAAGTTTCTGTCAGCGTGGTGAAGCTAGTAATGCCCTCTTTTCTGAAAACCCATTTCCATCTATAGCTGCTTGGTGAGTTTGGCTCTAATTGACAGGCAGTTTTGCACTGACAAACCCATCTTTTTAAGTACACAAATTATTCCTTTTATAAGATGGCTTTTCAATGGACTAACCATAATCTCTCCTTAATTTAATGCATAATTCAGTGATATATATAGATATATAGATATAAAATGATCTTTAATAGCTTCTCGTATTCCCATCGGGTAACTGAAGGATTCCTTTCAAGGTCAGAAGCATCAGAGAGGACATGACTGAGAGCACGCTCCCAGTGATGCTTTTCAATTTGGAAACTGTGCCTTGCAACATCCAAATGCTCAGTATTTGAATACCAGGGCCACCAGTGGTATCGCAGAAATCCCTGCACTAGGTTCATTCCACCCACTAGATAGACACATAGGCAGTTAGGTTCCTATTTCCTTTGCATAGGGTTTATTTAGATTGTCTTAAATGCCTATGCAGTTACTTTAAAAAAGTTTCTTCCCTTCCTAAATTTGCATGTCATATTACTCCCAGTAAAATTAAAGGGAATCGCTTAAGAAGATATACTTATTTTTGTTTGGAATGTGGTGGTCAATGGAATAACATAATAATTATTTTCTGTCTGCAGAGAAACTATAGACATTTCAACAGTCTCAATTTATATTCTGTTCCAGAATATATGTAAAACAAATTCCAGTGGCAGAATTTAAATTAACAAATGCTTTATACACAATGGAGGAAACATCCCTTCTCCATGTGTTGAAATCAAATGTGATTTTGTATAGACAACCCTGATATATGTTTGCAAACATCCCCTAAAATGTCATTACACTGTGGAAGGATTAAAAACATTGAATCATGTGGTGACCTTTCAGTAGAACAGAGAGTTTAACCCTCAAGCGAAATTTACTGTTGAGAGTTCACTGTCTCTTAATTTAGTGCACTTCTTACTATCAAGCAGAATGCGGAATTACATTTTTGCCTTTTATTACCACCAAATTAATTATGTTAGAGTCACTGTTTGGGTACAAGTAGCATATTCTGAATCATGCTGTGTCTATTTTGAGTCTCTCCTGGCTAGTGCATCTCATTACACATTAAGCTATATAACACTGCATACTTAGCTCCTAAGATATGGCAGCCCTTTGCCTACAATAAAGCCGTAACTGAGGAAGACATCCAACCGAACTAATGAAAGTATGATATGATATATATAAATTCTTCACACTATATTCTTACTAATACATTAACAGTGATTAACCCTATGCTTTTGTGGGACTCACAGCATGAAGTCAGCTTTCCAATAAATCGAGCAAAAGGTCCTGGTCAAAGGAATCAGTTCCCCTTTTCCTTTTGTTTGTTTTTTAATTTCTGCATGTTTTTCTAGTGTACAGTTACAGAGGAACAGAAACACGCTGAAATTAAAAAGAAAAAATGATAGAAAGGAAGGAAGGAGCAAGGAAAGAAGAAAAAGGAAAAAGCAAACCTCCTAAACAATGCCTCTTTCTGTGACAGCAACTCTCTCTTAACAGCCTCAAGTGTTTAACATATTGAAACAGTTCATCTTCCTTCAATGAACTTTAATAACTCTGCCAGGTAAGAAGCTATGCTCCATACTTCTTCATGTTGTCTTTTCCCTTCAACATATCTATACTGATCTCCTCATCTGGTCAACTTTACAGCTCCGGTGTTTGGAGACCAGTGAGCACAGTTATTACCATCATCAATAACCTGTCCCACTTTCTCCTCTTCATTTCTCAACCCTTCTCTTTCCCCTTCAAAATCTAATAATAGCTCCTTGCCATGATAGCTGATCAATACAAGAGGGCACCTGTTCACTTTACTCAACACACCATGCTAAAGTAACATGACAAAGGAACAAATATGATTCTGCCTGAATTGTGTCAAGTAACAAGAAAACTATCCAGGAAGTTTCCCTTCGGGGCAAATTTCATGAAACGCTACAGATAACCAATTTTTAGACATAGAACTAATCTCTTTCATCTCACTTTCTCTTTTGCTTCAGGTATGATAGCTGGAAACATTAATACAGACAAACTTCAGCTGGTTGTTGCAGCGGCAGAGCTGCAGCAGCCTGCGAGTCAGCCTACTGTGTGAGCACCTAAATCACCATAATGAACGGAAAGAGGGAAGCGTGGCATTCACCCCCAAACAGACTGGGGCTGTTAACATGCCCATGCAGATCAGTTTCAGAGGGTTTCTAAAACCACAGGGAGGAAAACATTTCCGTGTCCTCTTTGGCTAGAGAAGGTTTTTTTAAAAGAAACAATAATTTGAGTTTTAAAGAACTGGTCTGTACTAAAGAACGTTAATGTTCATTTTTTTTACAAATCATCTACTCATTGATGCTTGCAGGCAAAATGTTTTGCTGGATATAATTCACGTGACATATATATTTGAGGTGTATGTTCACGTAGACACGCATTTACTAAAAAAAAAAATGCAGTGATGTAGATTAAGCCTTCTGATAACTCAACGAAAATATTTGGTAATAAAATATTACTAGTTAGGTAAATCAGAACTGCTGAACCAATGTCCAGACAGAGTCCTAAAGGAAGGAAGAGATACTGAAAGAACACATTTTAGTTACCTGATTATTTTCAACGATTTGCCTGATTAAACTCTTACTACATAAGACTTGGAAGCTGAGCTAAAATTTTCATATTAGAGAACATTAAATACTAACCAAGCTACTTCTTTCCCATCCCCTGAAATAAATCATTCTAATTAATTAAGGTTTTGCAGCCTTCTCCGTGCAGAGGACCTATGCCTCTGCCAAACAATCCATTTTTTTTTCTGTGTAACTGTACTAGTTCATCTAAAATCAACAGTAAAAAGAATACAAATAAACGTTGTATTACATTATCGGATTTAACACCATTCTTCCTTTCCCATCCCAACTGCTGTGTTTTAGAAATGAAAACATTTGGAATCTTTCTTCTTATATGCTGACTAAACAATCAATTCTAAACCAAAGAGATACTGTTTTATTTTCTGTGAAAAAAACCACCAACACTGAAAATTTAAACATACAAGTGTTTTAATAGCAATTGGTTAAGCATGGACTGACTTTTAAAATACATAGCCTTAAACAACTAAACAGAAGGCAGCTTTCAATTATTTCTGCCCCTATTGCCAGTGTAACAACTGAATATTCAGGACACTGTTAAATTCATCTTCCATTTTTAATTCTGATCATTGTTTTCCTCTTACATTTATACTACAGAAATAATAACAAAAAGATAAGTTAAGAGGTTGGGTAGTATTTGAGGAAATATATATCATGTGGTTTTAGAGAAGTATTTTATCTTTTTGATACTAATGCTAAGAATTGCCAATAATTAAAAGATAAACCCTGAACAAATATTTAATATTACTATTGAATGTGCTTGACTCTTTCCACTACGCTACTTTTGTGGTGTGTGGAGTCAATTAAATTTTTTATTTTTTTTATTTTTTACAACCAGTAATACATCACTTTCTTATTGATTTACTGTAAAGTGATATTTTCAGGTTTAGATAAATTCTAAGGCAGCTCTCTGGCTGTGAAAGTTCAGAGAGTATGTTGCTGTTCTATCCCTAAATATTTCAATGCCTAATATTCTCCTACCAATACCTAATCATTTCTGGTATTTTTTATGAGTACAATCTCAAGCCTTAATTAGATAAGAGATTAAGAAATGTTTTCTGTTGTGATGATGCTGTCATTCTGTTTTGAAATAACACCCTCCCTTTGCACTACATACAGGTTGTTTTATTAGGTTTTAAAATAATTGTTTCTTTTCTTGATATAGCGAAGTTAAATATTGATGCTACACTCTCTACAAATCCCAGTGCAAGCCTTGGGGGAAGAAATGGGGAAGAGTTGTTGGTTTGGGTTTTTTTTATTTTTGTTTTTTGTTTTTTTAACTTGGTGACAGCCATTTTAGTAGAACTGTATTGATTTACTTTCTATATTTAAGCCTCCAAATTATTACATGAATTTTATCTTGTGCTGGAGAGGCAGCACTTTTTCACTGTGCTGATTGGCTTTTTCATGGTTATGTGACTGTGTGCCTTCCTGAGCTCGCCAGCATTTCTGACTGGCTGCAGTGACACCTACTGATGGCAGATCTCCTGAACTGGAGGTGAGGATGGCAAGCCCAGTTCATGGATTTTCACAACACTTCAGAAAGAGAGAGTAACCCACAAGGAACCCATTGGCCACGGGCATCACAATCATTCCTAAAGTGTTATTCCCACCTTTAAGTGAGAATTGACGTTCTCCCCACTCAGCAATGGCAAAGCAAGGAGCAGACCCAACAGCAAGACCTGATATGACCAGTTCCCTCTTTATTTCATACTCATCTCTCTCTACTCTTGTTTCCAACAAGTTTTTTAACAGCAACAATTCTGCCACCTGGGTTCACTGCAAAGGTTTCAAAAGGCAACCAGTTATCTGCTCTCCCACTTCTCCTGCAATTTAGCCCACATAATACTATCGTTAGCAAAGTGTACAGCTCTGGCTGCAACCTAAACCACAACACAATTAACAAAACAATTACTCCAAGTGACACTGCATTCTGCCTAAAGTTAAATGGCTTTAAAAAAATAATATTAATTTCCACTCCTGGAACATCTATGACCCATTCACAGGACTGCTAAGCAAAAGCAACCTATGACCATTCTTTCTGATGAAGGAGTTCCTCTATCCTGAGCCATTTATTGTGCACACACACAGGGTCTATTAGACA
>WTSP01022375.1:201182-211517 GCA_025331215.1 Actenoides lindsayi | reverse complement strand
AAGCGTTTGCCTAGGCAGGCCCAGTTACACATGAGGGAAAAAAATTAAGGGGGTTTTTGTTTTTTTTTTTTTTTTTTTTTTTTTTTTTTTTACCTTTCTGACTTTGGAAAAATGATAGAAAAGCATCTTACTTTAAGACAGTGACTCCCAAGGTGCTCATTTTCACTCTGCTCTGGCACAAGATGCCTGTAGTCAGTATTTTCCTTTTCTAGTGCATCATATACTAGCACCAAGATTAGTTTTCAGTTATTCTTATTATTTAACTGGTACATTTTCTTGATTTTATTTTCTATTTCCTCTACTCTTAGAACTCAAAGGAGAGCTGTTCATGCCTTTCTCTATGCAGCATGAATCTTTTTTGACTTGCTGTTGGCGCTGGGTCAAATATTCATGCGTTCTTAGTGTAAAATCTTTGCAAAGTAAAAAGCTACTCTGCTGGAAAACCAGCACACTGATGAGCACGTTCCTTTTGGTAGCAATTAACTGCAATACTGTGGAGGAGTTCGAACAAAGGTGTGAACAATACATGAGAATCTACAGCAATATCTTTTTTTTTTTTTTCCATATGAAATATGAGAACTGTCTGCATGTATATCTTTACTTATATCGGATACACTGCAGTTATAAAACTGGCCAAAAAAAAAAAAAAAAAGGAACACTAAACATAATTTAAACAAGTAATAAGAACTTAATTTGCTCAAACTGTCAAATGTATTGTTGACGTTGCTGCACATGACAAAGCTCATCACTTCATCACGATTGCCTTAGAACAATATGACTTAGCTTTGAATGGCTGTCTTTAAAATCTGGGAATAGAAAACAAGTGCAAGGCACCCATTAACACAAGCTCAAAAAGTTAAAAGGCAAAGGAGTTGTGCTCCAGGAACCATTATGATGTTTGCTACTCGCTAGTGCCACCACATGGAGTGATATTTGAATATAATTCAACCATTATAGAACCTCGGAGCAGTCTGTAAATAATACATTGTATACCATACTTCAGCAAGACAGCAGAGAAGGATATATAATTGCCTCTCTACTGTGTGAAGCTCAGACTGCATCCTCATGAAAGTGGAGAAGTCCCATTTCTAAGAGCATGAATGCACTGTAGTAAAAGCAGAACAGTCAAACTGCTTTATTCCTCCAATAAAAGAAAGAACCATTTGGTAAAAGGATGCATTACACATTTTCTATTTAAATCAGTTTATAAGAAACAGATGTTAAGTTTCCTTTGCTAAGAAAAAAAAGAGGGGTTATAAATGAATTAAAGCAACTTCTCACTGGTGGTTCTATTCTTCTTTGTTCCTTTAGAACTTCACATCAGAAGTGAAGCAAACTGAATTATAAGGTGCTATAATAAGCTAACACAAGAAGGACAAACTACATTTAACTGCCGGTGCCACAAATCATCCCAAAGCATCCCGTGCTATAGCACAAGAACCAAACATGTGCAATGAAAATACTTATTAAAACAACAGACCTGTCAAATATGAAATACCTACAGTATTTCCCTATGATGGCAAATGTAGAAGAGAGACTGTGGTGTAACAAACCTGCTGTAGCGTCAATTCAGTTCCCTGTTCGTCTGAAGATGCAGCACAAGCTGGCTGCAGGACTTGCACAAAACAGCTTTACAGGAACTGTTCTGCAAACCATGCTGATCTAGGCTAGGGAGATACTTTACATACAAGACAATTGTCTTATATGTCAGCTCTAGGTTTTCTTTGTATTTCTTCTTTGAATTTGCTATATATGAGGAGTTGTCATTTTTACTACTTTTTTTTTTTTTCTCCTCATGTCAACACTGTCTATAAAAAAAGCTTTAATTAGGTATCAGCCTCCGTGGTGTCCGGACGGGGTTTCAAGCTCAGCCGTTGGGGTGCAGGCAGGCTCAGCCTGGGTGCAGGAATGCTGTCTCCCACATGGCTCCACTGAACTCATCCTTAACGATCTACTCCTGCTTAACTAACTTCAACACTATTTTTCCTGAGACTGCATTAATGAATCCAATAAACAAAGCATTGTATCACCCATGCAGTATAGACATTAATTTTAGAACAAAACATTAATCAATTTAAATTTATGTACTAATGCAGACACAATCAATTTGAACTTCTTATGACAATTAACAAAGCTTTTGTTACATCCCTAAAACACACTGACCCATCAATTATGGTTTGCATCAAACTAATGCTAATGGTACTTCCTTCTTCCTTAGGCTGTCAGCAGCCTACCTGATTGGTCAACTTCAATGCAGCAGATCAATTAATATAAATTATACATGCACGGAAAGATGGGTTAATATCATAAGTTCATTTAATTAATTGTGTTTGATTAAATGAGGTACTTTCATTAGCCCTCTTAGCCATGAACCATATATACATCATAATCCTTTTACAAGCTCAGCCGTCCAGACACAGACCTGACATTGGGAGCATATTCAAATTACCGGCCGCAGCCATGCAAACCTCCCTGCATAATTAACAACTAAACGAGCTGCAGTCACTTAAGCTGAAAAGAAAACTGTTCACATCAACCTCTCTGATACTGTTTAAATTGAAGATGTCATGGGTAAAACAAAGGTGAACAGACAATGGTAATTAAAAATTAAAAAGGACAAGGGGGATTTGCTACTAATGGAAGTGAAGTGAAAAGAGGGCTAAGGGCCTGGTTCTTAAAAAAATAGAAAGAAAAAAAAAGAAAACGGATGCTGGTGTTAGGTGATTCTGCTCTCGTTCTTTAAAAGAGTGAGCCAGGGCGAGCAGTGCACGTCAGGCTTCAGAAGGAAAATGATACCTTGGAACAGAGATCTTTCTATAGCTGGATGAGCTTATAAGAATCTTTACATTAACAAGAGAAAACCTAATACAGGCACAGCCAAGTACTTTGGTTTTTACCCCATATGAGAAATGAGCCATTTCCATGGGAAATATTGCATTTTCCTCAAATTAAAGAGACATCTAAAGAGCAGTCTAAGACCTGCCTCCTTGCCTCACCTAACTGCTATGAAAAGAGTTTTTTACAATGAACTTTTCTAGAAGTAACTTAAATGAGTCCCAATATGAAAAAAAAATACAAATCTGAAAGAAGTTTTTCCCTCTTCCTTGGTTCAATGCCTCCTCTTGCAGGCAGTTTTAATTCATGACTGTGCTCAAGAGACAGCAAACACTGCGACTCTACAGTAGCGAGAACACAAGCACGAATATGAAACTTGCTAACTATAAGTCAGCAGAGTCACTTTGTAACAGAGCTAGTGGTGTGATACCCCGATGACGTTCTGTGTGTTAAGTACAAAAGAAACTTATGACAAAACCCCATGATTATCCAGGGCTTCCAGCTGTTGGTTCATTATCTCCAGTAAAAATATGTAGCCATTACTATGATATTCCAAGCAGAAAAAGTACAGGTATGATTTTTCAAACCAGCATCCTATTAGAAATATATTGCAGAGTTTTCTTGATCATTTCAATATAAACAATTAGTTACTGGAAATCTGACTGCAGATGCAATTCAAAGAAGTCATGAAGATATCAGGTCATCCAGCTATACAATAAAAAGTCATGTTTTGGGATAATCAAACTTTCAAAGTTAATTTCAGTACTCACCATTTGATACAACCCTTGTTAAAGTGAAATTCCTTTGAATTCATGAAAAGCTTTTAGCAGACTCTGCCCATGAGTGTTGTCTTCTGTAAAATGGAGAAAGGGCACTCTGTGGTAAAACAGTGTCAGGAAAGGGAAATGATAGAAAGACAAAAGAGACTGCAGAGTGGTGTTGACTAGCTAAGACTTCCAAAAGACATGATTTAATTTGTGTTAGCTGTCCTGGAAATTTACAGGAACTTACTGCTTAATGTCAAAGTCATGTGAGTTGTCCCATTCTTCAGCACAACTCACAGAATCATGGAATTGTTGGAGTTGGAAGGGACCTCTGGAGATTGTCTAGTCCCATCCATGCACATCCGTCCCCCCACCAAGCAGGTTTACCCAGAGCCCATTACACAGGATCACATCCTGCTCTGCTGCAATATCTCTGCTATTCTGCTACATAAATGTTCTTCAAGCATATATTTTGGTCACAAGCCCTATGAAAAAATCTTGCTCTGATCATGGCAAAACAAACTATTACCTTAAAATAAATAAAAAGCAGCAGTTTCTGTGAGGGTCCAGTAATTTGGTCACCAGAAGCATTTCCTGGTTCCTTTTCAAAACTATTGCAATACAATGCAACTTGGTCTCGTGATGTATGCCAACTATTTGTACTCTTCTGTTCTTAGGCCATGGGTCTGAATTGTAGTTTCATGAGAATGGTCATAGCATTTTGAGAAAACGATGGAGGAGGAGAACTGTCATGTTGCTATGTACACTGAACTAAATATCAGAAATATTATCTGCATAATACTGTTGAGATAGAATTGACTTGGGAAGGGGATCAACTGCACACTTCTGTCATGTGGAGATTTTATAAATAAACATTTTTAGAGTTATGATGGTTTAAAAATCCCCAAATTCCAACAGGTACTTTACTTGATACATCTGTCTCTAAGCCTGCATATGCTTCCAATAAATATTAATAAGTTCACTTTATCATTCGTTTAAGTAGAGGGATCAAAAGAAAGGGGAGAACCATTGGGACAAAACACTGCAAGAGGAACTGGCCTCAAGTTGCCCCAGGGGATGTTTAAGTTGGTGCTGAGGAACAATTTCTTCAACCACAACAAGGGTTGTCCAGGGCTGGCCCAGGCTGCCCAGGGCAGTGGTGGGGTCCCCGTGATCCCTGGAGGGGTTTCAAAGCCCCACATGGAGCTGTGGTGCTGAGGTACATGGGTCAGTGGTGCCCTGGAAGTGCTGGGGGAACCGTTAGACTCCATGATCTGAAAGGTCTCGTCCAACCTCAACAGCTCTAGGTTCTATGAGTAACAGTACAGTTTATACAGGGAATTGTAGCCCACAATTCCTCATGCTCAACAAAGCAAGCACAAGTAGAACTTGATCTCTTATTACTCTCTTTATTCAGGCCATGTTTCTATTTGAGTATTTCAGTGGAGAAAAAACTGTGAACCCAAACTTTACTAATTTTTACATGGGTAAATTTCCCATTCTGGGATGAGGCATGGAACCAAGAAACAAACTGCAAGTAGTTTCAGGAAGAGATGAAAGGGGTAATACAGTCTGAGCATAGTGACCATCAAATAGCATAGAAAACATCCCCGCAATCACAGTCCAACATCAATAATTTCAAGAGTAATCCAAACAGATTCTTATTTCATGTAATGACAACCTATGTCTTGTTATCATTTGCCCTCTCTCTCATACACATTTGTTTTCAAAATGTAACCTTTAAGAATTCAATTCCTGAAGTTTAACTAATCTGCTTTCTCTACTAAAGCATGAATAATATGCCTAAGTATTGCTAATTCAGCACTGAAAAATAAATTACACTTTAAGCCAAACAATTAACCCACAACTTCAAAATGCTTCTATATTTCAATGAATGTTGCAAGGAGAAATAATGAGGCTGCCCCCACTGCTGCCCTCATCTTAAAATCTATGAAAATTTCACAGGATCAAGTAATATTAAATCAAGTTGTTGCC
This sequence comes from Actenoides lindsayi, assembly GCA_025331215.1. Taxonomy (NCBI): domain Eukaryota; kingdom Metazoa; phylum Chordata; class Aves; order Coraciiformes; family Alcedinidae; genus Actenoides; species Actenoides lindsayi. The sequence continues at coordinate 205,923 of WTSP01022375.1, read as the reverse complement.
AACTCAGAACTTCATCCAATAACTCATCATAAAAGCAGCCTTACTCCAAGTTTTGAAACTATTCCATAGTGTCTCTCCCTTGGGATATTCCCACAGAAGATGTACCACACACATGTCAAAGTCCTATGTTACATCCTTAGGGAATGACACAGCAATTCAATAAGACTTGATAAGAGTTTGTTGCTTATCTTACATCTATATTGCATTGAAAAAACTTAAGTTATCTTTGACAACATCAATAAAAAAATCAAAACAAAAAAAAAATCCAAACACATCCCCTGCAAAAAACCAAACAAAAGTAAAAAAAAAAACCCCAAAAAAAGCCCAAAAAACCAACAAAAGACACCATCACCATTATGGTTCAAATCCCCCTTCTATAAAGCTATGGAGAAAAAAACATCAAGAAGTTAATACATTTTTCTTGTTAATTACTCCTCTCTGTGACCTCAAATATCACAAATCTGTCCGTATTCACTGGAGCATATCCAGGAACAAAGTGGAAAACAGAACAGAATTTCTAATATAAAGATAAGGAAAGTCAAAACAATGATAATAACCATTATGAACCCATTTGCAATTTAAGTCTCTCTCATAAGCTGAATAATAAGAGTGTAACTATTTTCTTTTTTCTTTGCATTTGAAATTTAATATTTGCACTCTGTACTTTCTCTGTAACACGTGAAGGTGTCACTGACACTTAAGCACTGCAGAGAATTCAGAAACATCTTATGGTTTAGGTGTCAGTGAGGTTGTCAACAACTGCAGAAGAAATACTGCATCCAGAATTTGCATTTCAACAGGAAAGAAAGTCTTTTCGTACAGCATTTACTTTTTTTTTTTTTTCAGTCAGGGATTGGATCGTCTTTATCATAAGCTTCTGAGAATTTACTGATGTACAGTCCTCATGGTTTTAAAGCATAATATATTTTCTTCATTTTATTGATACTGTTTTGATCTTAGGTTAGATTTTTGCCCTTTCAAAAAACATTTTAACCTAGTTTCACATATACACAGGCATTAAAATTAAAACTATCAAGAAAATATCAAGTAAGCAAATAAAAACCCTAAAATAAGGTCTCATAGAAGCATACTCATCATATTCTATAACCCAAGTAACATCCACTTGAATGCAAAGTTCATGTTTTGTCTACTTGTTTCTTATCAACAGTTATGCGGGCTTATCAGGGAATACCAGATAACCTAGATAAGCCTACCAGGGAGTTATAAAAAGTTATAAAACCCCCACTGACTGGCTTCCAAATTAATTTTATAATATCTTTCAAAAAATTAACACGTAACACCTCTTCCTCATACTGAAAGAGCCTTTAACAGTATCATTGGCACTGAGATGTTCAAAGCACTGTATTTTGCATTTCTGCAGACCTCTCATATTTAGCAGGTTTTGCCCTCAAAAAAAAAAATAAAAAAAATCTTCCTACACAAATTTTCATTTGTATCTTTGAAGATTTTAAATCTAATTGTCATAATCAGCAATACATCATCAACTATAAAAATAAATAATGTCATACTGGTTCTAATTCTTGCTAATCCTCCTACAGACACCATTAAAACCTATGCAACTTATTGCAAAATACACTGTTAAGCATAAAAAGAAGAAAAAAAATAATTTAAATGGCCTTCATATACTTATCCAGATAGTTTTTCTTAGTGAAGGCAGACAGGCAGAACTTCATAGATATCTAAACTGAAGGAGAACCTCAGTCCATGTGCTAGATATTTAAAGTCCCATACTGTCATAAACTCAGGCAGTACAACAGAAATCACAAACAGTACAGTTTCTGGCAGCTCAAAATTCAGACCTCATGGACAATGCACATAGAATTGTAGAACCATTTAGGTTTGAAAAGACCTTTAAGATCATTGAGTACAACTGTAATCCTAATGGTTAGCCCATTATGGCTCAAAATTCCTATTTAGAAACCAGTCAAGTATTGAGATTCTTCTTTCTTTGAATCAGAGGCTTTATTATATATTTAAAACAAAATCAGACTACTGCCATTACTTCCAAGCCTGGATGAACTGATGTGTTATATAGAATTCATTGGAGCGTGCCTTTCTCTCAAGCTTTGTAAGTAATAGCAGTGCTCCAATTTTTGTATTAAATAAATAGAAAAAAAAAAAAAAAGTCTTGATTTTTTTAAGCCATAAATAGAACGGAAAGCTCTTTATAGTAAGGATCAGTTTCCTTCGATTGATTTTAAAAGTCCATTTTTGGTCTCAGGATTGGCAGCATGGGAGGAAAAGAGAAAAGGTGAAGGAGAACAACTGTCTCTCTTTAAAAAATCATGAAATTCATTGCAAGAAATAAATCTGACAGAGGAAATAGAAAAATCCAAACTTCGCATTATTCTGTTTTTTGACAAGTGAACCTTTCTCCATTTTTAGTTCAGCTTACATGTGTCTTGTCAAGAATCACTGTTAACACTGACAGCTTTATTATTTCTAAATTTCTTTTACTGTTATTGGAAACACTATTTGCACCACATAGGCTAACGTAATTATAACACAATGATAGGGGTGAAGAGAGCAATATTTATGTTGCTATATGTTAAGAATGAAACTTGGCAGTGCAAGCACTGCATTTTGCAAGTGCATGTGTGCATGTACTGGAAGAGGACCACATTTTCCTCTTAGAAGCAACACTTTATAAAGCATTACATTCATAGTCAAAAAAAAAAAATAAAATATTGGCCAAAATTGAAAGAAGCATAAAAACATACTGCCAGTAAAACTGCTCTCGTACACTAAGTTCTTTTAAAACTGTTTTAACATCAAACTTGTTCTCTGCTCACAGAAAACACCTACTGGATTATATAAAATAAACGACTTATAAACTAAAGCCTCTCCTCCCACATACAAACACATACACACACGTGCTTTTTGTTCTTAAATGCATATTTCAGTAACAGCGTTCGGTGCAAACACCCTCTACAATGTTCACAAAGGAAAACTGCTCCTGAAATCATAACTGCCCTTCTGTGGGGATTAAAAAACTCATTTTATGAATTTGAAAACCCAACTACACAGGTAATACTAAATTTTAACCTTTTTTTTTTTTTTTTTTTTTTTTTTTTTAAATTTAGCAGTATTTTGATATTCTGGCTGTCATCTAACTTCAGGCAAGCCATCTGAGGGACCTACATGTAAAGCTACCACCAGAAGCTGATTCCTCCAGTCCTTTACCATTGTTTTTCTAAGTGAAATGAGAGTAGTATGAAGGATGTAGGCAAAGGATCATAACGCTTAATGGCTACTAGCATAAAAAAGCATGCTAAGTCTTCAGAGGCACTGAAAACTCCAGTGAACACTGTATATCCACAGTCGTAATTCCAAAATTTTTAGTGTTAAATTCCAAACGACATAAGAAGATAGCTGTGACTTCATTTAAGTTCTGAAATTATTACTAGAAGCCACAACCTGTGAACATCAACTTGGCTGAAAGCAGAAATTTGATGATTAGAAAAACATTCCCAGAAAAACTTGTAATTCAGTACTAAGAGTAGGTCTAGCCCCAATCTACGGCCATGAGAACCTCACAGGATTCAGGCTGTCACCCGCACAAGAAATGCCAAATCCAGTTCAGTAGAAGGAAAAGTAATTCAGTGACTGAATAAGAAGAAAGAATATCCTGAGTGTTGTCCTTTGTATTAAAATATTCTGGTTTGGGAGTTTTCAGACAGAGGTTGACTTGCCTTTCCCCCCCCTCCCCCAGTCTGCCCCGGGCAAATCCCATGTACCTAATTTTGAAACTGGGACAACTGCTGCTCTCGCACCTCAAATATGTGCTGCCAAATGCACACGTTAATGTTTAGGAGTTTACAACTCCAGTGAAGGAGACATTTCAGTGTATATAATATATTTGGACACAAATTCAACCATAGTAATGGAAGTTCAGCTCCATAAGATTTTGAACACCTGAACTGGAAGGAAATTTGCTGGCTCTTGCTAAAGAAGAAAACTAAGTCTAAACAATAATTTATTTTTTCTGTCTGTAACACAGAGAAGCATATTCTTTACAGGTGGTAAAATCCACAAAATGAGGTATGAAAAGAAATCCCTGCCTCAGAGTTTGCCAGATTAGCATAGAGGTGTTGTGGCAATACAAAAATATTCCTTTGCCTTCTGAAAAGAGGGTGTCCCCTCTCCCAAAACAGCTGCCGTACTGACATTACTAGATCCAGTGTTAGCACCAGCACTTAGCTACTGCTAAAACTTTCAGCAGAAGGCTTCTATGAGAAAGGGTTCTCTGTTAAATCAAGGTGCTGGCAATAGAATCAGGGAAACATGCCCATACTTACCTTTCTTTTAGCAGAATTATTTTAATCATGAACAGTCAAGAAATTATTGGAAATTATTCCCGTGGTGCTTGCACCTCCAACAACTAACCATCATTGACATCAGATATCCAAAGCATGTAATTCTAAAACAGGTTACAGAATAATGAGGTGTTGAAGACCACACTCGTGAAGGTTCTTGAACACTTACCCATTGCCCCAGTCTTGGCTGAAACAAACGCCCCAGCTATGTCCATATCCCTGACTCCAGCTAGGCCAGATGGGAAGATAAGGGATAAGGCTTAGTTCTCACAGATGGACCCACACTCAACTTTCTATGCTAATTGGCAGGAATTGCACTTGGAAGGCTGTGCCTTCAAACTCACCCCTACTGGGAATTCAGGTATCTTACTGAAACCCACTGGAAATGTTTTGTCTTGAAAGCA
>WTSP01022375.1:193682-196182 GCA_025331215.1 Actenoides lindsayi | reverse complement strand
TCCACTGCCATGCATGTATCTTCTAGCTGTATCCCCCTTTCCCTTGTTTTGGATATCAAGACTTCATTAATTTAATTGTTCATCACTTTAATTACCATGACATTACCATGTCTAAAGAGTAAGGAGTCAAGTTTGCACTTAAAGGATAAGGTTTGCTTGAAGGTTTATTTAAACTTGAATATGAAGAATAACCCCATAAAAAAAAACAACCAACCAACAAAAAAGTAACCTTTTTTTAAACCAAAAATACTCTATTTTTCTCAATTGTAATTGCTAGTTTAGCTCTTGGATGATTGATCATGATTAAACAGTTGCTTGTCCTATTACTTTTAATTAAGGTTACAACTTCTTTACTTGCAAGGTACATATACACATTGAATTTTTATAGGAAGCAACTTGGGAAGGAACAGTTAGTTGGAAATTGGAAACATGCAAGTTTGTTTCTCTTCGCCAAAATTATCCTCAGGATACCATAGAATCTGTGCAAGTACCCAGGAAAAAAGTTTAAGTGTGATGGATGGCCTCCTGCTACAGTATTTATTCTGGACAATACATTGACAGAATTACAAGGTGTGGTACAAATTCCTATGGATAATTGATACTTCTGCCATTTTTTCTCTTTTGACTAAGTCACAGGTATCATGTCAAACTGACTTGGTCTCCAACACACTTGAGTTTAAAAGTTTTTGTGGCCTGATAATGCTGAAAGCTGTTGTAACAGGTCTACCAAAGTAAGGACATCCAAAGGGAGGGATGGGATGACAAACACAAAACCCTCTGAGTTACGCAAGGACATTCATATAGAAACAAATCACAACAAGCAGCTCTCAGAGAACCATGTGAACATCCTGAGCAGCACAGGGCAATCTGGAGAAGACTTAGTTATTTTTCATTCCATTAGGCAAACTTCAGAAGTTTTGGAAATAAATCCCAAAATATTTATCTGAAGATTATTTCAGATGCAGTTGAGTTACAACTCAAATAGCATAAAATAATTTTTATGAAATCATTTTCCTAGATAAAATAATTAGACAGAGTAGACAGTCATCATTTTTGGTTTTGTACAAAAGGGACATAATTAGAAAATTATTCAAACCTCATATTTCTCTATTCACAAGAGCTCCAATCAATTTTTATTTTAGATGAATTTCATTTCAGTATTACTTTACAGAAAATTCATATTAATAGGTCAGTCTTAATTAACATTTATTTATCTTCCCTTGATTTCACTAGGGTTTTCATGTTTGCAAGTTATTCTTCAGTTGTCTATTCATGTAAAGAGATAAGACAGAAACCCAAAATATGATCTATATGATCAAATATCAAATACAAATATAAAGAACAGAATTAATTTGATAGAATTCAAAAATCAACAAACACCAGTGGCAGAGTTTTCTGCTGACTTTCACTACGGCTTCTCTTGCACTGTCCCCTCAAATAGTTCATATAGGCTTGGGAGACAGCATAACTCACTAGCACATTTGGTCACCTCAGCAGGGCAATGCCTCTGTTCCTAACCCATCAATGACAAAGAAAAGAGCATTGTCCAAGGCCAGCTCTGCGCTGCTAATGGTACAAGATGCAAAAAGGTCCACCTACTAGCTTGGAGAGGGCTTGTTTACTAACACAGTCTGTCCCAGGAGTGCTGGGTCATCTCTTGAGGCAATGAAGCATGCATTCTGCCCAAGGTGATGAACCTGGCATCTCAGCTAGGCTTGTGCCTTTTTGCTGTGCCATCTAGGTAGGGCTTTGGCATTCCCAGTTTGAGCTCACCCAGTTCAGCCTAGCCAACAATTTTTTTTCTTTTGCAGTGTGACTCTCCATGACACAGACATGCTCTTAACATCTTCTTAACATGGAAGTAATTCCAGTCATTCTCCCTCTTCTGACACTGACTTAGATGCTTTCCTTAAAGAGTCACTTTTCCTCTCTCTGAAGTTTTCAGTATTCTGAAAAGGACAACATGGCCCTTATGGGACTGATGTAGGGCCTAACTAATTCACATTAACATTAACTCGTTTAAAGTGTTATAGTCATTTCAAGAATCATTTTCCTTTTCCTAGTTCTTCTGTTGATACCATAAGAATATCAGACCAGTTTAAGCAGCCATTTTGCTGGATTAGATCGTATGTTTGCTAACGCAGAGTGCTACTGATTAGCACAGCTTAGAATCAAAATGTTACAGCTCAGGGAAAATGGAAACAAGCAAAATAACAAATAACCTTTACAGGTTTTCAATAAATGAAAATTTTTGCTCCAGAAACTTTCTTTAATGCATCCTTTCTACAGCACTAAACTTTGTCTTGGGTACCTTGAGATCTCTATTATAAAAAGTAGGACAAAATTATCAGATGGCAGACTTGAATACAACAAGGTGCTCTTTTAAAATCCTGTATTGTCAACCAGGGAACTTACTGTCAGAGCATGCTATTGTTTGGGGTAAATAGCATTTAGAAAAAATAGAGTCAGAAAACTCCACCAAGATCTGTTAACTTCAGCT
>WTSP01022375.1:178682-188682 GCA_025331215.1 Actenoides lindsayi | reverse complement strand
AACTGGATATTTACAGTATTAGAGAAACAACAACTTTCCTATGGGAAACAGTGGCATGATTTTTTTCTAGAAACACAGATATAAAATGTACTTACTATGCATTTATTTATTATGTATTCATGTGAATTTAATTTATTTGTAATGGAATTTGCAATTCAAAGATCTTTTTTTCTGGAAACATAGATATAAGATGTACTTATTTGCTATTTATATTTACTATGGATTTATTTACTATGTATTCATGTGAATTTAATTTATAATGGAATTCACAATTCAAAGATTTTTTTTTTCTAGAAATATAGAGATAAAATGTGTTTGTTTACTATTTCTATTTCCTATGGATTCTATTAAATATGTATTCCATAAGGTCTTGTGAAAACTAAAAATTTTCAGAGAAATATCATTAATTAAGTTAGTGCACTAGGTATGCAAAACAAATTTTACTTTAAAAAGTCTCAATTATTTAGTATTTCTAAAATATTGTGATTTCCTCATTCAGATTGAAATTATTGTATTGGCTTCATAGGTTCAAAAGATGGTCTAGTGCTCTGAAGCACAAAGAAGATGCTCTTAAGTAAACATACAGGGTTTTTCCCTCTCTGCATGTTATTTCCAGTCTGGATAGAGTAAGACACAAAGGAAGACATAAGTACATGTAGCAAGTGTATGATTTGCCATGTTGCCAAACATGTTTATGTTTCAAAACATAGCTGAGGAAAGAAGATACTTCATTTCTCTCATCAAGTCAGACAGTATCACAAAAATAGTAGGAAACCACAGTAGTTTTGGAGAATGTTCCATAATCTCAAACTACAAAAAAGTGAAACAAGAATGAGAAATGTAACAGAAGTACAAGCTAACACTTCCATTTTGTTCTCATATGTCCAAAATCTCAGCAACTTTTTCAATGGCTCACTCCCAATTACTGGAAAACAAACAAACAAAGAACAACAACAAAAAAAGCAAAACAATAGAAAACCACAAAAAACCCCAAACCAAACAAAGAAAAAAATAACCCAAAACAACTACAAAAATAACCAAACCAAACCACAAAAACTCCAAACCAAACCAAATCCACCAAAACAACAAAAAAAGGGCAAATTAAAATGCACAGGGTCATACTGAACATCAGCACTTGCTTAAAAGGAAAAGAACTTTTGTAGTGGGATACATGGAGTTTGTACATTTTGTTTCTATGACTTCATAGCTGATTATTACTTTTCTAACCTCAGAAAACACAAAACCCAGTGTGGCTTGGTTTTTTTTTTAGGTAATAACTGAGAAAACCAGATGAATGCAAACCTCTGTGAAATCCATTGTTTTTTACTTTCTGGCTGGCACAAGAAGCAGGATTATACTTCTCAGTAAGAGAGGAAACACTATGAACATAAGAATTTAGTGTCCTTTGTAGGAGCTTGTGCCATCAGAAGACCCAGAGTACTGCAAGGCCTAAAGCAATAATATAGGGAAACAAGAGCAGAGATTTTCTCTGTGGGCAAATGATGGAAATCATTTCCATAGCTATGAGTAAAGACTGAATGGAATAGTTTCATATTAGTAATTACAAAACCATAAACAAAGTTGCTGAAAGATTCTGAAGCGTACCCAGGGAGACCTTAAAAACTATTATCACGCAGAAGAACATGCCCACCCCATGTAGACAACATCTCCTAGGGACTGTTTAAATGCTCAACTATTTACTCACTTTTTTTTAAATACACAAGTGTTTACTGAGTCACAAAGCAAGAAAAAGCAATAGAAACACTGTGTCTTAGGGTAAAAAAGGAAGAAAGGGCACTTTGGTTAATTGCACCGGTGGGAAAATCACTTCATAGCTGCTTTCCCTGAGAAGCTACTGTTGGCCACTGGCCAAGGCAAACGATGTTAGTCCAATGTAACCAGTCACCCTATATACCAGGCTCTTTGATAAGAGAAAAGAAGGCACAGGATCCTCCAGAAATACATCTAACATTGAAAATTGTCCAGGTAGAATACTGAATGAATTCAACATAATTCAAAATTAACTGAGGGAAGAAATAAGCCACAGTCTCAACAAATATAGTCTTATTTTTCTCTTCACTCTCATAATTCAAGTAATCCACATCCAAACAGTATGTGTGGGGAGGAAAGTAGCATAGGCATAAGGTATGAATCCTCACAGCATATTCATCACAGACCCAACTCAGCCTCTATACTTCTTTCTTTCTGCTCTCCTAACCAACTCTGTAGGGTGCAATCAATTTAACTTTCCCTTGTGGTGCAGGGAATAGAGATATTTGGATAACAGAGTTTTCATCACTGGACATGCTTATGATTTTTTTTTCCAAACTAACAAACTCATGCAGAATTTTAAATATTTTCCTTTCTGCAGTGTCCCTAATTGTTTAAATTTACTCAGGGAAGACTCAGCATCTTCCATTGCATCCCAGAGGGCAAGCTACTGTCTCTAAACAAATTCTATTAAAAAATGTAATCATTCCATTTCATATTCCACAGCTCTGTATATCCAGTTCAAGTAGGGTTAGCTTCCATATAACTTTTATTTTCATATGCAATTCAGTAAATTCAATTGAAAACTTCAAGTGCAAATGCCAGATTTCTTAGTTCCACTATACTGGGAAGACAAAAGCAAATTCTGTAAGCACAATGAAGCTTCTGATCAGCTACACTTCTAATTGCATCTGCTGGAACAGTCAAGATAAACATTTGCCACCCAGTAGTTAAAAATACTGTCACTCATGAAAGAACAAGATACTAATTTAAATTTAATAGGCAGAAAAAAAAATCTCTTATGCTACTGATAGATTTAATCCAAATTCTTCTAAAAGTTCTGCTTTTACTACAAGTTCCAGTGAACAGTCACGTAACAAGATACGTCAGATATTAATTAAACTGAAAGATCCTAATAGCAAGATCACAAGCTCACTTGCATTTATTGGACTACTCAGGTATCCCTTGCCTCAAAAGTAGAGTATGTAGGTTGCACATATTTTTGAAAACTTTCCTCTCTCTCTCCCCATTAAAACACATAATCTAATTATTTCCTCCTTAAAACTCATTTTTTAAAGAGACAGATGCTAAACATTCAGAAAAAAATCCTGAGTCCTAGTGGTAAGATTACCTGTAAAACTAGTGATAACATCAAAGCTAGAGAACAAACCAGGGGTGCAGAGGGTGTGTTTGTGTGAATTTAGTGCTTTAATCTTTCAAATGAACAATGAAAAAAATTACAGACTTCAAATCAAACAGATTCTCTTCTTGCAACATTCCTTTCTTGTTTGGCTCAATCACAGGTAAGCTAAAAAAATATTCTTCTGTTTCAAACACATGAAAGTGAATTTTATGCCTGTACTTTTTATCGCGATATTTTTTCTTGGTGAGCTATTTCAAAGTAACTTTGTTCCTTATTACTACCTCACTCTCAGATAAAATTGCACTGTTCTGGTTAACAACTAGAAACATACTCACATGCAAAGGTCAGCTTCTTGTAGCATTTTGCGCCAATAAACAAGCAGAATATAATTTTGTAATTAAGTAAAAACAAGAAGGATGAATCAGAATTCAGAACTGACCTAGTATTTATTGCCATACATGCAAGTCATCACTGAACCTCTAAAAATAAAAATAATCAGGCGCTTCACCCTAGGTTTAGCAACAAAAAAACCCTGCCAATAATTCCTTCCATTGGTGGCTGATTTAGTAAAATTTTTATGAAGACAGTAAATTTCATGTTTTAGTATACATGACAGTCACATTCTAAACGTTAGGATACAAGACAAACAGAAATCAATATTTCCCAACCTGAGCATGAATTTTGCCAGCTTCCAATTATTATCTTGCTTGTGGAAAAGATCAAGGAATAATTGAGGTTCCTGGTCTTGATGTCACAGAAAAGATAGATAATTTCAATTGTGAACAAATATAATTCCAGATATCACATTCTTAAACCTGGATACATTTGGTACACAGTCTGTACGTGTCTGCTGAAGTTTTATGCATTTTGTGAACCATAGGAAGAAAAACAAACTACATTCGGCTTTTATTATTTACATTGTGATTTTCACCTTAATCCTCAGATGAAAAGAAATTTCATCTTACAGCTATACTATATTTTAATTCTACTTACTATATCAATATCTCCTTCAGACTCTTTTGTACTGGAAAACATGACTTAAAAGAAAACTGAGTAAAAAGCAAGTGTGTGCATTTACCACACTTGCAGACATAAAACTAGCTTGATTAGTAAACTAGACAGTAAAGAATAAGTTTTCTTCTAGAAAATGCAAGTTGAGCTTATTATTTCTTAACTTCAAGAAGGGTAAGAAAAAACACAACCCAGAAAGCACTAGTTACTATCTTTTAATCTGAAGTAAGAGTCCTGTGAGTGCCAAGATGGAAGGTAATGCTGGTTGACATCCTCAGCACAGGCCACGTCCTTTCATTTATTAGCACTAGCATAAAAATATCAGTAGCAATAAGTCTGTATCCAAATATAGACTCTTGAACCTCAGCTTTCCAGTGACTCCCAATTTCAGACAATCTGTCCTGCTGGCATAGCCTCCTCTCTGCATTGTTGCTCTGTGGGTCTATGAAAGGCATTAAGTTCTCTGTCTCTTAGCTGCTCTGTTTTGACATCATGTGGTTAATTTTAAAGCAGTTAAAAAGCTAAAAGTGAATTATCAGAAGAAGAGAGTTTTGAAGAATTGGCACAACCTCACTTCATGAAGGAGATACAGAACTCCCACCCCATTACTCCCAAAAAGTGATTCTGCATGTCTCCATCATTAACAAATAAACTCCACCCCACCTCCTCTTTGAGAGTCTCCTTTCATAGTGACTCTAAACATGCACACCCACTAATGCTGAACTACAGCCTAATTACTTTCTATCAAAGTCATTTAAGTGTCTTCATTTTAAAGCATTTTCAAAAGATTCAGGTAAGCAAAATTCAGAGATGGAGGGGATTCTCTGTATGAGGTGTCTGATCAAGCCATGTTAATGCTCATGTAACCAGGACAGTTTCAGGAACTCATTATCTTCATGTATTCATTCTTTTTGGAAAGCACATCAACATACGAAGTAGGTATTATGAGGCAGGTTATAAAAGATATAATCTCAGAAACTGTTTACCCTGATTACCTCAGTCTTGTACCACAAAATCTAAGATAGATCCCAATGCAAAAGCGACACTCACCAGGCAATCTGGCTGCACATAGTCAGCATTTTGGTTCAGGAATCAAAGAAAAGCCTTTATTAGAAATATATACTATGCCAGGGCACAGTCTAGACAAGTTAAATTCTAGACACTTTTTAATTCTCCACTGACACACCAAATCTCAAGCTGTTATGAATCTACTTTTACAGAGAGTTTTAAAAAAGAAAAAAAAGTAGAAAAACACATTCTTATATTGTGTATGACACCTATATCATATCCTTGCAGTATTTTATCAAACCAAAATAAATAATAGAATCATTTTAGTTGAAAGAGAACTTCAAGATCATCAAGTCCAACGGTTAACCCAGCACTGCCAGGTTACCAGTAAACCGTATCTCTCAATTAATAATACATGTTTTTTAAAAAAATATTTATCTTTCCAAGTCTGCTTGTTCATGATTTCTTGAGGTGACATGTTCTGCCAACTTGTTTTGGACTGGCTTTTGTTTGTTTGTTTATTTTTTTGGTTTATTTTTATTGTAAGAGATAGTAACAATACCCATGGGATAACATTCCAAAGATGACTTCTAAATTTAATTTGTCTTTGTCAATACCACCTGCTGTCTTGCCAGGATATCTTTTTCTTCAACCTCTAATTCCAGAAAAAATCCAGACTATGAGGAGAATAAAGCTAAACCTATGCACCAACTTCTTCTGCGTGTATCTGCCACAGAAGCACGATGAGCAGCTTACCAGTATATACATACCACCAGAAATCTCTAACACAGCTTCAGTTATGCTGGGAAGTAGGTAGGTTCAGTTATGGCCTTTTCTTGTTGCATTTGATTTCATTTGGGAGACATACGCAGCACAAAAGCAGTATTCACCAATATAAATGATCCTACCTTACAAGCACTTTGCTAGTATAGAATCCCTTCTTGGACCATTATTTTCATGCTTTATACAAGACAGAGAAGCTTTCAAAAGCAGATAATAACACAAGTACCACCTAGAGTAAAGAATAGTTTATTGGGCAGGGGGGGAGCACATGTCTAAATAATGGAGTTCCTTTGTTTTCCCTTCTTGTAGCTATGAGAGAGATTCAAACATGTTTCCTAGAAAGAGGAAAGTGCATCTAAAAGAATCAAACCACTATTTGAAAAGCTCATGAAAGGGAGAAGACATTCCAAACCAGAAAACAACACAAAACCACAATATAGAGGAAAACATAGGTACAGATGTTACAGGAAAATATAGTTACAGATGTTCAAATGGGTATTCAGGATTGGCACAAACTCAATTCTGAAAGACATAAAGGCTGTGGAGATAAATTCCCTCAATGAAAACAAACAAAAGAATCTTTTTCCTAAACACTTGAAAGGTGTGCATACATGAAGCACCACTGGTTGCATTCAAAAATTAGATTATCCTTAAAAAGAAGAGCATTTGACTCTAACCAGAACTTCTTTAACAGATGGATAGGGGAATGGCAGAATAATACAATCCCGTCTGCTGTCTGAGTCCCTGCTGAGAGCTTTCAAGCTGATAATACAATTCTATTTGTGGCTAAAATCATGCTGTAAAGGCAGTTTAGCTCTTTAGATCTCTTTTATTATTTTTGGTTGTTGCTTGTTTTGTTGTTTGGTTTTCGTTTGTTGTGGGTTTTTTGGGGGGGAGATTGTTTTGTTTTGCTTTTTAAGTATTACTAAGAAAATCATCTGAAAAACAGTCGAGAATGTTACCTTTTATTTCAAAGTCACTTGTGCTAAAATCTGAATTGAAAGCATCTTCTGAAACAGAAGGAAAGGATCTGAGCAAAAGTTTAAGTCCATGCATTTCCAGGACAAGCACGAATGGCAAAATGACAGATGACCATTGACTTCAGTAGGATACGTATCATAGAATCATAGAATTGTTAGGGTTGGGAGGGACCTTAAAGATCATCCAGTTCCAACCCCCCTGCCATGGGCAGGGACACCTCCCACTAGAGCAGGTTGCTCAGAGCCCCATCCAGCCTGTGCTTAAAAACTTCCAGGGATGGGGCTTCCACCACCTCTCTGGGCAACCTGTTCCACTGTCTCACCACCCTCACAGTGAAGGTGTGCAGGTTCTCCTCACCCTCTACTCTGCGCTGGTGAGGCCCCATCTGGAATACTGTGTCCAGTTCTGGGAACCCCAGTTCAAGAAAAATAGGGAGCTATTGGAGAGAGTTCAGTGCAGAGTCACTAGGATGATTAAGGGAGTGGAGCATCTCCCTGATGAGGAGAGGCTAAGAGAACTGGGTCATTTTAGTCTGGAGAAAAGGAGACTGAGGGGTGACCTTATTAATGTCTATAAATATGTAAAGGGCAGGTGTCGGGAGGATGGAGACAGGCTCTGCTCAGTGTCATTCAGTGATAGGACAAGGGGTAATGGGTACAAGCTGGAGCATAGGAGCTTTTGGGCAAACATAAGGAAAAACTTTCACGGTGAGGGTGACAGAACTGAAACAGGCTGCCCAGAGAGGTTGTACAGTCTCCTTCTCTGGAGACATTCAAAACCCACCTGGACGCGTTCCTGCCTGACCTGATCTACTCTAACAAGGCGGTTGGACTAGATGATCTTTTGAGGTCCCTTCCAACCCCTAATGTTCTGTGATTCTGTGAGTTGTGGTGTTCACACAGAGCAGGTATGTCTTTTAATTAAAAAAAAACCAAAACAAACAAAACAAACAAACAAAAAAATCACCCATAGGACTGATACAAAAATTCAAAGTAATTGATTTCTGACTGGTAGAAAAGGAGGTTTTCTATTTTACTGGATATGGATCTGATGTAACTTACATAGTCAAAAGTTGCCTATATCTAAACACAATGCTTCTGTAAATATGTTAATGCAGAGATAGAGGGGGGGATAAAGCTTTATTCACTCTTCATGTTGACATTAAAATAGAAACAAGAGAGGTAGATGAAGACACCTTGAACCAAGCTGCACCAAGGTACAAAGGAATTTAGTGCTCATTTCCTACATATGGATTCAGTCTGGCTCCATGATTGCTGCAAGAGCAGCATCAATAGTAACTCTAGTTGCAAGCGTACACTCATCAGCAAAAGTTATTTTTTTTCATGGACTAGACTTCTAAATGTAAGAAGAATTCTAGAGATAGAAACACCACCACATAAAACTGGAATGAGGTTTTTACCATCTAACCAAGAGCACTCTTTCACGTAAGGGGTTGACTTAACATGGATATGAGAAGTTGAATGTGGTTTTCAAATGATTGTCCAGAACTCTTTTTACTGTAGCAGAAACACTTCATGTTACACAGTAATGGTGTTGATTATTGAGAAGCTGTTGCTTGCCTAGAAATAATGTACCCTGCCTGGTAGAGATTAGCCTGTCACTTCTGCTGTTACGTTTCAGTAAAACTCTAGGTCCAATGATTTAAATGATAATGCAGATTTAACCTGTAATAATGATAACTAATATTCAATAAACTTTGAAACCCAGATGTGAAATCTTGTCACTGTCTAGCACACTGAGAAGTCTGATACTTTTGCATGTATGTGGAAATTTTATTCCTGGTAGCAGACCTGGCAGAACCGGCTGGGCAGCTCAGCCTCTGAGACAATCAGCGTTTTTTGACCTACCTTTTTTAGTCAGGATCTAGTTCAGACTGGCAAAGAAGAAGAGCAAAAAGCCTGTAGATGACTTTCAGGCCAAATATCCTTCTCCTCACTGCAATGAAATCATGAATTTAGGATCCTGGCATTTCAGCACAGACATTTTGCTTGCCTTGATATGGTGTCCCATGTTTTTTGTTCTCTTACCACAGTAAACCTATCTTTTTGGTAACGTATATTAGGAACCATTTTAATTTTCTTCTTTCTTCAAGAAACAGAATCTATTACCAAATCCACAGACTTTTAAAGCCAAAAGACATCAATAATTTCACATGACTTGGCCTCCTGTGACCAGGCAGCCCGCAAAATTTTGGCCAGTTACCTATTTAGCCAAGCTAAACCCTACAGTTTAAGAGATGTAAACTTAATTTAAATCCCAAATGACAGGAAATGGTTGCAATACTTAAACTTAAAAGTTTGTGGTTTATTTCTACTTCAAACTTCAGTGATTTCCCCTTCAAGCCCTTATATCTTACTAGGTCGCTGCCTGCCTGACCTGAAATTGTTTATTAAGATCAGTGTGCAACTAACAGCATTTTTCACCTCAAGGCCTGTACTAGAGCAAAGACTTCATCTCCCACTTGGTTCCCTTAGAAAGATAAAGGCAAACTGCAATTTCTGTTCAATATTATTTCCAGAGCTTCTTCAATGCACAGGATTTTTTTTCCATTCTGGCCACCTCAAAGAGCTGAGAAAGAATTATAAAAACATGTGAGGATTTGTAAGCACTGTTCCTTTATGTTCTCCACCTTCTATCTGGCCATTTACTAATGTGGAGGATTTACCCTGGCTGGGCACCAGGTGCCCACCAAGCCCTTCTATCACTCCCCCCAGCCCCTGTCAGCATGGCAAACAGGGAGAGAATAAGATGAAAAGAAAAGAGCCGTGGGTATGATAGATAAAGTTGTTACTCTCTACCGCCTGTCCGCAGGCAATGTCGGGCCACGCCCAGGCAGTGGGGCTCCAGAACACGCAGCAGTTGCTTGGACAAAGCCAAATGCCCCCCCATCCTCCTCCTGCCCTCTCCCTTTAGAGTTGAGCTGATGTCACATTGTATGGAATATCCCACTGGTCAGCTCAGGTTGGCTGTATCCCCTCCCTCATCTTGCCCCCCCAGCCTCTGGTGCCGTGTGAGCACTGGCAGTGATAACATGGGGGTGTTATCAACACCCTCCAGCTCCCA